>JAASGA010000395.1:0-20886 GCA_023334105.1 Globisporangium nodosum
AGGCAGAGCCCGCGGATCTCGCTCTCCGCCAGGTTCACCTGCTTGCCGGGACGCGCGCCGCGCACGCTCAGCAGCTTCTCGATGATCGCGTCCACGTCGATGGGCTCGAGCGAGGCCCCCGACGACGCCATGGCTGCTGCTTCTTGCTAAAGCTTTTTTTTGCGGATTCTCAGGAATTGCGAGTTTACGATGTGGTTCACTCGAAGGAGGTGTCACTCATGCGAAAGAATGAGGTGTTGCGGAGATAGCGGCGGCGACATCGCTAGCAACGAGCCTACAAAGATGATTTGGGCGAGCGAGCGACGCGTTCCTGACGCTGGTGCCATCGCTTTCGCGCTTGCTGGGTGTCCTTCAGCAGCGCCAGAAGTAGGCGAGATCGAGAGATCTCCTCCAAGACCAACAGACACGAAGGTCTCGCTCGAGCAAGCGGACACACACACACCTGGCCGCGTCAAGCATGCGAAAGAGCGTACATTCGTGGGAGGAGACAAGACCACGGCAGTCTCTGGACCGTCCAAGTTTGTAGGAGGAAGCTCCCGCCGCCGTCTACCAGCGAGCGTGTGTGCTTACCAAGCGAGAGATCGAAGCGAGCGAGCGAACTCCATTCCCGGAGCTCAGCTCCGGTGACTGGGAGAGCCGTAGACCGCGGTGCCAGACTCTGTTGACCAGAAGGTTCAGGGTTAGCTAGAGTAGCAGCAGAGCTAGTCTAGATAATCATCCAACGGTGAAAGAGCGAATGCACTCGCACGCAGCTTGCGAGCACTCCCATCGCTTGGTGGTGGTGACTTGCGTCTGCAGCCGCGGCGTCCAAGCGAGATGAAAGATCCTCAGACCCCGCCGCCGGCTCTGCTCTGCGCGCCTGAAGCGACTTTCGCGTTCGTTTGCATCGCGCAGCTCCCGTCGTGTGCAGCTGCGCGGCGGTGGCGTGTGGTGGTGGTGGCGTGTGGTGGGTCGAGGCCGAGACGGGGCGAGTCGAGGACGAGTCGAGAGCTGCTGGTTGTAGATGATGGAGCTCGAACTGCTGCCGCTTCAGCATGCGAACACCAACGTTTTGACGCGAGTGCAAGTGCGCAACGAGCGCTGCTGGCCAGTCGAACGTAGCGCGCTCGGGAAATTCGAACCAAAGATCGTTGGCGATCAGATCGCGTTGGTTGCTGGTCACTTTCTCGAGGGCGGAAGAGCCTGATACTTTGGAGCGCCGCACATTGTCGCGAATGTCACTGGCACTGCTGAGCGCGGCGACCACGAATATATGTGTGCACATGCGCCCACGAATGCACTTGAGTGCACATGCAGCAGCAGCATGCTGGTTTCCATGTTGCTGTTGCATGCGGTCATGAAGCGCTTGCATAATGAAGCGCATCCCTCGCACGCCTCCGCGCTGTGTCGTAAACTTGATCCAAGTATCCAGGATATTGATACTTGACCCAAGTATACATGATGTCGAAAGCGACGGAGATGAGTAATCTATGGCACTCGAATAGAGCGCGCTCTGAGCGAAAGCGTGTTACGAATTCGCCCACTTTTTCTTCCGCAGATCGTCGACGTCGTCTGTGCTGTCGGTCGCCGTCATGATGTGCGTCACCTGCTTGCTAGTCACCCACTCGGTCGGCGGCGGTCGCGCCCTTGGGGCTTCATGACACTCACTCTCGATGCCTCCGCTTCTCTCTGCCTCGGACGACGCGCCAGCGAGGACAAGAAGAAGCGCAAGCCCTCGCGCGACTTCCCGGCGCACGCGCAGGTGCCGGTCGGCAAGCACGTCACGTACGCCCTCTCTATTCTTGCTACTGGCGACGGTAGTAGTAGAGCGGATATGCATGCTGACGACCTCGTGCCTTGACTTCGTTGACCGCCTGCCTGTCTGCAGCGTGCACCTGGACCTGCAGCAGACAGCAGCGAGCACCGTGCCGCCCATGCACGACCCGTTCCACACGCTCAACGGCGGCGCCATGCGCGCGAGCCGCTCGGTGTCCATGATCTCCATGGACTCGGTCGGCTCCGTGCTCTCGGTGGACGACGGCTTCTTCCGCGAGAGCGAGTTCGCGCCGCCGCCAGAGGAGGAGCGCACGAGCCTGAGCCTCCCGAAGGACGAGCGCCCGGCGCAGCCCGCGGGCGAGCGCGAGTACTTCGAACGCCTCTGGGCCGAGAACTTCGAGCGCTCAGAGGCGCAGGTTGCCAACACCACGGCGTTCATCCCGGTGGGCGCCGCCGGGCGCCTCAACCGCATCAAGGGCTTCTCGTTCGCGCGCGACGCGTTCACGCACCGCCTCTACGCGGTCTTCCGGCTCGAGATCGAGTGCATCGTGAACGAGAAGCAGTGGACGATCTACCGCCGCTTCCACGACTTCAAGCAGCTCGCGCACCAGCTCAAGAACGAGTCCGTGCGCGTCCCGACGGTGCCCACGCGGACGCTCATGCGCTCGCTCGACACCACCTTCCTGCGCAAGCGCCAGTCGGAGCTCGACCGCTGGCTCCGCGAAGTGCTCATGCTCGTGAGCCTCGAGAACTGCAAGGTGGACACGGACAAGGCAGCCGAGTGCTGCGGCAGCCGGGGCTTCCACTCGAGCTGCCGCATCATCCGCCACTTCCTCACGCACTCGGCGAACGAGCCGCCCGCGTTCGAGAACGTCGAGCTCCCGACGGCGTCGGCGCCGGGGCGGCCGCCTCTCTACAGCATCTCCGAGCACAAGTCCCCGCCGTCGCCGTCCATGCGGTCGACGAACCTCTCGGTCCCGTCGGCTGCGCAGATCGACATGCTGAGCTCGAGTCTCCGGGAGAGCGACTTGATGGGGATGCAGCAAGAGCAGGACAGGGACGCCGGCGCTCCGCGCGAGCAGCGACGAAGCATCGTCGTCGAGGACGTCGACGAGCTGTCGGCGGCGCGGAGAGGCAAAGTGACGCTGAAGCACTTTGACGTGCTGCGCATGATCGGCCGCGGGTCGTTCGGCAAGGTGTTGCTCGTGCGCAAGAAGAACTCGTCGCAGCTCTTCGCCGTCAAGATCCTCAACAAGCCGGCGATCGTGAAGAAGCAGCAGGTGGAACACACGCGCACGGAGCGGCGCGTGCTGGCGTCCATAACGCACCCGTTCGTGGTGTGTCTTCACTACGCGTTCCAGACAAAGGAGCAGCTGTACTTTGTGCTGGACTACTGTCCGGGCGGTGACCTGTTCTTTCACCTGAGCCGCTGCGGGTGCTTCCCGGAGCCCATGGCCAAGTTCTACGCGGCGGAGATCGTGCTCGCGCTCATCCACCTGCACGAGCAGGGCATCGTGTATCGAGATCTGAAGCCCGAGAACATCATGCTCGACGTCGAGGGCCACGTCAAGCTGGCGGACTTCGGGCTCGCGAAGGAAGGCATCATGGGTGAGCTGGACGGCACGTACACCATGTGCGGCACGCCCGAGTACCTGCCGCCCGAGATCCTCAACCGCGCGGGCCACGGCACTGCAGTGGACTGGTGGAACCTGGGGATGGTGCTCTACGAGATGCTCACGGGACGCCCGCCGTGGTACACGCAGGACCGCGAAGAGCTGTTCCAGCGCCTCCGAGAAGCCGAGCTCGAGTTCCCCGACGGACTCAGCGAGGACGCGATGGACTTGATCCGTGGGCTGCTGACGCGCGACCCGGCGAAGCGCCTCGGCGCAATCGACCCGCGCGAGATCACGTACCACCCGTTCTTCGGCGAGATCGACTGGAACCTGCTGTACAACCGGCAAGTCGAGCCGCTCTACCGGCCGTGCCAGTACACGGACCCGATCGACGCGGCCAACTTCGAGGAAGAGTTCACGAAGCTGCCGCTGGCGCAGATCGACGGCCACGGCCTGAACGTCGTGGCCCAGTCCAACGCGGCAGCGCAGGGGGGCAGCGGCCCGAACGATCTGGGCGGCCGCGCGGGCAGCGTGAGCGCTGGCGGCGGCTCCGCTCGCAACAGCACGCTGCGCAACATGTCGTACACGTTCGCGGGCTTCACGTACGACGGGTCGTCGTCGCTTGCGCGCAGCAGCCTCGACCAGTCCGCGGCGTCCACGTCGGTCTCTCCTCCTGTGAATGGCTTAATCTAAACGTACCAATGTACCACGCGTAACTCACGAGTGTGAGAGCGTCTGCTGTGTGCGTCCGAGCGTGCATGTGAGCTCTCTTTGTGTGAGTGTGTCACCTTCTCACGCGGTTGCCTCCTCCTCCTCCTCTACATGCTGCTGCGCTGCCGCGTACTTGGCGCACTCGACCGCGTTCTTGAGCAGCATGGCGATCGTCATGGGGCCGATGCCCCCCGGCACTGGCGTGATCGCCGACGCACGCGCGCTCGCGGCCGCGTATTCGACGTCCCCGAGGATCTTGTAGCCTCTCTTGCTCGTGGCGTCGTCCACGTAGTTGATGCCGACGTCCACGACGACCGCGCCAGGCTTGATCCAGTCCCCCTTAACGAGTTCGGGCTGGCCCACGCCCACGATCACGACGTCCGCGCGCCTGACCTTGTCGGCGAGGTCTGCGGTCTTCGAGTGGCACGTCGTAACCGTCGCGTCGCGCTGCAGCAGCAGGAGCGACAGCGGGAGTCCCACGAGCTTCCCGCGACCGACCACCACCACGTCCTTGCCCGCGACGTCGACGTCGTTGCGCGCCAGCAGCTCCAGGCAGCCGGCAGGCGTGCAGGGCTCCAGCCGCAGGTGCGGTGAGGCGCCGCTCTGCTGCGGCTGCTTGGCCAAGTGGAAGAAGTGCTCCGAGTGGAGCCCGTCGATGTCCTTCTCCGGGCGGATGAGCTCCAGCAGCGCCTCCTCGAATGGCTGCAGGTGCGCCGGCAGCGGCAGCTGCAGCAGCACGCCGTGCACGGAGGCGTCGTCGTTGAGCGTGCGGATGAGCGCCACCAGCGCCTCGCGCGTCGTCGCGCCGTCCAGCTCGTGCACGTCGGCGGCGATGCCCACGCGCGCGCACGCGCTCTTCTTGAGCCGCACGTACGTCTTCGAGTCGGCGTTCGCGCCCACGAGCAGCAGCGCCACCTTGGGCGTCACGCCGAGCGCCGGCACCAGCGCCTTGAGCTCCGCCTCGATCGCCGCGGCGCACGCTTTGCCGTCGAGCACACGCGCCATGTCTGCTGCTGGCTCAACGTCCAAGTCGATGTCGAAGTTCACGACCACCCGCGCAATTTGTGTGGTCACACCACGTATCATCAATCATATCAGAAGGATCGAGCGGTCACCCTTGTCCTGGACGCTTCAAACAGAGCGAACGCACAGCGCGCAACACCACAAACTATGTCGTTGTTACAATCGGAGCCGACGCGCAGCCACTCGCTCTGCTTCACCACTTGGCGATGTACGTGGCGACGAGCGCGGCGTCCACCTCGGGGCACGCGATGTCGGCGGCGCGCAGCAGCTGCGTCGCGCGCGCGCTGTCGAACGCCTTCGGGCGCGTCAGGTAGCCGTCGAAGGCGTCGAGGCCCGCGACGAGCTTCTCCACCTCGTCGCTGGTGCCGGCGCGCGCTGCGAGGCGCTGCTTCCAATCCTCGTAGCTGGCGGCGCGCTCGAGCTGCTTGCCGCGCGCGGCCGCCGCGGCGCCAAGCAGACCGAAGAACGCGTCGCCCGAAGCGGCGGGCGCCGGGCTCTGGATGTGCAGCGTCTGGCCGAGCGCCGTGACCGGGTGCAGCGCCGCCAGGTGCACGATGGCGCGCGCCGCGAAGTCCACGGGAGTGAGGTCGAAGCCCCAGTCGGCGCGCGGCGGTACCGCGCCGAGCTCCCAGCACCCGCGCAGCAACAGGTACACAAAGTCGCTCGGGTTCCACGCGCCGGTGGCGGACGACGGCGCCATGTTGCCTGGTCGGAGGATCGACACGGGCAGCCCACGCGCCGCCGCCTCGAGACAGAGCTGCTCCGCGACCCACTTGCTCTGCGCGTAGCCGTTCTCGAGCTGCTCCGAGACCTCGCGCAGGTCGGCCGTCTCCAGCAGCGTCTCGGCCGCGAACGCCGACGGGAACACGCCGTTCGTCGAAATGTAGTGCACCGGCTTCACGCGCGTCTTGGCGAGCCCGTTCGTGACCGCCAGTCGCAGCACCTCCTGCGTGCCCAGCACGTTCGCGCTCTTGAGCGCCGCGTACGGCTTCACGAGGTTCACCTCCGCGCCGTTGTGCACGATCGCATCCACCTCGGACGCGAGCATCTTAAACGTATCCGCGTCCACGCCCAGCAGCGGCTTCGCGAGGTCGCCGGGAAGCGCCACCACGCGCTCCTCGAGGTGGAGCCGCTCGAGCTCGTCGAACAGCTCGAACGCCTCGAGCGCGCTCTTGATGCGCGCGAACGCGCTCTCCTCGCTGCCCGCACGCACGAGGCAGTACACCGTCGTCTCCGTGTCGCGAATGAGCGAGTGAAGCAAGTGCGCGCCGAGGAACCCGGTCGCGCCGGTCAGCAGCACGCTGCGAGGCGGGCGGCCAACCATCTCAACGCGGTAGCGGCTGTAGCCGGCCTTCCGCGTCGCCGCGGGGTAGATCGACGCGTCCAGCAGCGCCTCGAGCGGCAGCACGACCTTCTTGCCCTCCTCCACCGCGACGTGGTTGAGCACCGCGTCGATGCGCGCCGCGATCGCGCTCAGCTCCGGCGCCGCGAGGATATCGGCAAGCGTCAGCTGCACGTCGAACGCGTCGCGGATGCTCGACACGAGGCGCGTCGCCAGCAGACTGTGGCCGCCGACATCGAAGAAGCTCACCTGGCGGCTGAGCACCTTGTCGCTCTCGAGGCGCAGGAGGTCGACCCAGATCCCAGCGAGCCGCACCTCCGTCGCCGTCTGCGGCTGGGCCGTGCTGTCCGCCGTGATGTCGATGGAGGCGCTGCGCAGCTTCTTCGCCTGGTCCGCCGTCGGCATCTTCTTGCGGTCGAGCTTGCCGCTCGCGCTGTTGATCGGCAGCGCGTCCAGCTGCACGAACACCGACGGGATGGCGTAGTGCGGCAGCTTCTCCTTGAGGAACTCGCGCAGGCTCGCGGCGCTCGGCACCTTCTCCCAGTTGTCCGGCACGATGTACGCCACGAGACGCTTGTCCTGGCCCTCGTCGCCCTCCGTGAGCACGACCGCCGTCGACACGAGCGCGTGCTGCGCCAGCGCCGACTCGACGGCGCCGAGCACGACGCTGTAGCCGCGGATCTTGACCATGAAGTCGCAGCGGCCGATGAGCTCAAGATGGCCGTTCGGCAGGAACCGCGCGCGGTCGCCTGTCTTGTACACGCGCTGCCCGGGGACGACGTCTTCGAGGAACCGCTGCGCGGTCTGCTCCGGGCGGTTGAGGTACCCGATCGCAAGACACGGGCCGCCGATGTAGAGCTCGCCCGGAACGCCGATCGTCACCGGCGCGTAGTTGTCGTCGAGCACGTACGCGCGGACGTTCGGCCACACCTCGCCGCACGACGCGTACTTGGCCGAGAGCGAGTTGTCGAACGCGCTCATGTGCGCGAGGTCGACCGCCGACACGTCGTGGCACTCGGACACGCTGTACAGGTTCTGGAGCTCGCAGGCGGGGAACAGGCGCACGAAGCGGTCGCGCAGCTCGATGGTTACGACCTCACCGCAGAGCCACACGAGGCGCAGCGAGCCGAGCGAGCGCAGCAGCACGTCGCTCGCACACGTGTCGAGCACGAGCTGCAGCAGCGACGGCGTGAACAGCACGCGCGTGATCGCGTGCGTCGCGATGTACTCGACGAGGCGCACGGGGTCGTAGATCGTGTCGTCCGGGATGATGTAGAGCGGCACGTTGCCGAGCAGCGGGCGCAGCAGCTCCCACACGAAGAACACGTGGGACGCCACGCGGTCGGTCGGGACGTACGGGCAGTTGACGAGCCGCCAGTCGTATGAGTGCACCGCGCCGCGGTGCGGGCAGCAGATCCCCTTCGGCACGCCGGTCGTGCCGGACGACATGACGACGTACGCCAGGTCGTCCGGGTGCGTGCGCGCGCGGTCGGCCGGCATGGGCGGCACGTTGCGCGCCGCGAGCACCTCGAGCCAGTCGGCGTTGAGCTCGAGCGCCTCCTGCCACTCGGGCAGGCGGTTGCGGAACGCGCGCTTCGTGAGGATGATCGTCGGCTTGGACTCCTCGAGCACGCGCGCGAGGAGGTCCGGCGGGTACACGATCTCCAGCGGCATGTACGCGCCGCCCGCCTTGAGCGCCGCGATGTACGCGATCACGAACTCGATGCAGTGCTCCATGAAGATGCCCGAGATGCGGTTCGGCCGCACGCCGACCTGGAAGAGGTAGTCGGCCAGGCGCTCGCTCTGCTCGTCCACCTCCCTGAACGTCAGTGTCTTGCCCTCGTAGTGCACCGCGACGGCGTCCGGCGAGCGCTTGACGGCGTCCGCGAACATGTCGTGCAGGCACTTGTCCGCCGGGTACGGCGCCTCCTTGGCGTTCCACTTGGCGATCAGCGCGCGCGACTCGATCGCGTTCCGCGCGCTCACCGCCTGCAGCTTGGCGATTAGCGCCGCCACGACCGCGTCCTGGCTCTCGGCGCTCGTGAGGAAGAAGTGGTCGCCGGGGAACGTCTGCACCTCCACGCTGTGCGGCGCGGCCACCGCCGCCTTCCATGCGTCGAGCGTGGCCACCGGCGCGCTCGCGTCGCTCTCACCGCCGAACACTGAGATGTCCGTCTGCAGCGCGAGCGGCGCGGCGGCGGCCAGGCTCTGCACGAGCGCGTTGTGCAGCGCCAGGTCGGCGCGCAGCTGGCGCAGCAGCGCGTCGCGCCGCTCGGGGATCGCGAGCAGCTGCGCGTCGGTGCCGCCCCACTGCTGCAGCAGCGCGAGCAGCGCGTCGTCGCGCTGCAGCACGGCCGCGTCGTCGAAGAGCGTCCAGTGCGCGGGGCCCGCGAGGCCCGAGGCGAAGACGTGCAGCGGCAGCGCGAAGCCGTGCGCCTGCAGGTGGTGGGCGAACGCCACGGCCCCGAGCGCGCCGAGTGAGTGGCCGACCACGGCGTACGGCTTGTCGAAGAAGCGGGCGCTGAGCTCCGCGCGCACGGCCGCGAGCCATTGCGCGCTGCTGGCAGCCACGTTCTCCTGCCAGCTCCAGTCGACGCCCCAGACCTCGACGGCCACTCCCGCGGCGCGCAGACTCTTGCTCCAGTCGAGCGCGAGCGCCTTGGCGCTGCCGCCGGCGTGCGGCAGGCAGAGCAGGCGCAGCGGTGCGAACTCGTCCTCCAGGTAGCACGTCGCGAGCGCGGAGGCCGCCATCGTCGTCGTCTTGCGGCGCGTGCGGACTGTGTGGCAGCGAGCGGGCGGGTTCGCGAATGATGCGAGGGTGGCGCTTGTTGCGCAGCTGGCTAAGGAGGTCTCTTTTTTCGATCCTGGACACTGGCATTAGCCGGTTGAAGAAACGGCTTCTCATTCGCTGATAAATGGACACATAATCGATTATTGGCTGAATACTTGTATGTGTGATTGTGCGTGATCACGGATGATTCGTTGAAAGAACTGCAGCATGCTCGTGGATTCGCTAAAATGCGCATTGCGTGTTTCCACCGCAATTTTGATGGACCCATTTGTTATGTGATCTTCAGGAAAATGAGTGGTGCCGAGAGCGAGCGACCTCTTCGTGTCTGCGTGTCTTGCATTGCGTGATGACGCCGTCGGGTCTGCGCGGCTGCGTTGCGTGATGCCCTCCAGTGTGCGGGCAGGAGCTTGGTGCTCATGCCTGCCTCACGACCATTTGGCCACGACATCGGGACATCGGATCGTACCATGGCGATGCCTATTTATATGGTCGAAAGTGACAACGCTTGCTTCTTGCTGCTCGCGTCTTGCTACTGCTGCTGCTCTCCTACTTGGTCGCTCTCCTTGTGTAGCAAGCCGTCGACAACATAGCAATGGCGGACGCAGACAAGGTGGGTGGTCGTATTGCTGCCGAGGAGCGGCCAATACAGATCAAGTGGTTGGTATCTCTCTCACACGCACTCATCCCGATCGATACCAGGAGCAAATGACCTACTCCGACGACGAGTTCTCTTCTGACGGCGGCGAGTACGAGGCCGAGTTCGAAGGCGACGGAGCAGAAACGGAGAGTTCAGTCGAGGACGCTCCGGAACTAGCAACGCCACGCGAAGATCCAAGCGATGCGCGTGAGTTGGATCCACAGGTTCCAAACTCCAGCGACCCCGAACAACCCAGTCCGTCGCAAGGTGATCCTCCTGAAGCCGAAGCCGCTGAGAAGGCAACACTAGAGATCTCAGGTGTGGCAGATGGCGCTCTTGACGGTGATGAGGACTCGAAGGGCATCCGGAGAGCGCCGAGTTCACTCGAATCGGATTCGTTTCAAGAAGACGAAGAAGAAGAGCTCCTTCCGCCGCACAAGTTGATCCACGGACAAGCTGCAAGCGCCACGGGTGAACCGCCAGAGTCAGTGCAGTCCTCGTGGCACATCGGACAGCTCGGTCGGGCAGGGACGCTCCGGAGCCTCAGTACTCCGGCTGTTCCGGCCGTCAGCTTGGTTAATCCAAGTCTCTTGATTCCACGCAATCAGCGCAGCACGAGCGTGCCGGTCGTGCTGAGCGAAGAGATCCCAGACGTGCACAAACTCGACAAGTTCCGAATCGAAGGTAGACCTGGAAGTAGTGGGAGTCCTCGAGTCAAGTCGGTTCCAAGACTCTCGAGCGTTGAGGAACTGCAAGCGCTGAATGACGCTGGTTCGAGCTCGGAGGAAGATGACTCGGACAACGAGGAATCGGGCAGTAGCCGCGCTGCAGCACCGACACCATCTCACATGTCTCCAAGAGGTCGATCCTCGTCGTTCCAGCTGAAGCAGCCAGTGTTCATCTCTCCGGTGCTCCGCACCAGATCGCAGCCGTTCATGATACGCTTGCCGAGTGTCTCCGAAGGGACGGCTGAAGAACTAGTGGCGACCGAGAGTGCACGCGACGAGGACGCGAGTAGAGGAGATGTCAGCTCTCAGACTTCAGAGACGCCGAACGCGAATGATCCGGTGAGCGCTGCTGATACGGCAAACGCTGTAGTCAATGGAGATGTATCTGACAAGACGACGAGTGAGACGGACGCGCCGGACGCAGTTGGTGTACCGAGTGGTGATCGAGCAACAGAGGGCAAAGCCGCCTCAGCTCCGATGCTGCAAGGCGACGACGACCAGTTACCAAGCTCAAGTGATGCAGCGCCGCAAGGTGACTGTGGCGCTGGAGACGACTACGAAGACGAGTATGAAGACCAGGAGACCTCGGATGCTTCTACTCAAAGAAGCGGGATCGATAGCGACAGTGATGGTGCTGCGAACGAACCGAACCAGGTCAACGTGCTACCTTTCGCGGGTGAGCCAAAGAAGGATACTGACGGTGAACGTGACGATGCCTACGATGGCGACAACGACTACTCTGCAGAGCTTCACAGCGAAGTAGCGAATCGCCGCGAAACAGAGCAACTGCTGCACGAAGCGCAGATGCTGTTGCAGAAGCAGCACGACAGGGCGATGGATGCTTCTCTTAGTACGTCGGATCAGCACGAGACGTACGAAGATGATGACGAGCGGACAGAACATACTCGCACGCCTGGAGACATCGGAAAAGCGACTGCGCTGTTGCATAGCGAAAGCGCCGAAGAACTGGGCTTCGAGGATCACTACGGTGAAGAGGAATTTTCTGACGCTGACGACGCCGACGATGGTTATCGTGCTGCTGTCGAGGAGGAGTTCGACCAGTATGCCAGTGATGCGGACGAAGGCGAAGAACTCGACGACAACGTAGCGGCCCCTCGAGAGGTTTACAGCACTGCGCTAGAGCAAGCACTGCCAAGCAGAGACGCGATGTCAAACCCCAAGGAGCCAGAGACAGACTTTCTGGGAAGTACATCCGTCTTCGATGGCATCGGTGGTGCGAACGAGACCAACGCGACCACTTTGGATGGAAATGATGCGGCGACAAACTCGGCACTCGGTGATGTGTGCGCACTTGAACCGCAAGACAACGCATCAATGACAGCTGAAGATGAAACCAGAGTGGAGCTTCTACAGTCTGTCGATGCCGCATCTGAAGGAGAGCGCGTCGCGGGACCTCAGGAGTTCATCAACGACAGCTCTCCGCCAGCCACAGACCAGGTCGAGGAGTCAGCGTCAAACGGCAAACGCGACCAAGAGCCGAAAGCGCGTGATGTCGCCAAGGAGGGGGAGGCTCTTCCACTCGAAAGCGAATCTCCAGCGAAGAAGGCGTCTGCGAAAGCACTGCAGGCGCCATCGTCCACGAGGCCGATCCGACTAGCTCCTCCAGCGGCAAACGAAGCACGAGCCGCGAAACCTGCACGTCCTGCACCTATGCCAAGGACCACCGCTAGCAAAGCTGAGGCATCGCCAAGACAGCCTGCGTTGACGCGCGAACGACCGCAGGAGCTGCGATTGAAGGCTGAAAGATCAGCATCTCGCCAGTCCGCAGATTCCTGCACTGCTGTCGCGCAGGCGGCCACCTCGTCAAGACTGCACTATGAAGCACATCCTGGAGCCAATGCAGTGCAGCAGAGCAAGCTTGATGAAGTTAGGGAAGATCCACACCGTGCAACCACGACATCGACAGCGAACGCGGAGGCTGAACCTCCAACGAGTTCCGAAAGATACGCGCGACGGTCGCCACAGAAGGTTGCGGCGAACACTCCGCGTGTCACCGTCGAAGAGAACGAGTTGCCGCCTCGCAGAGCGCCAGTGTTCAAGCAAAAGACGAGGAAGAAGACAGAAGAGCGCAGACGGAAGCTGCTGCCGGTCAAGAGCCCACCGAACCTCCGTGTTGACTTGCCGTCGATGGACAAGACAAAGCGCAACTGGCTGTTCGTCAACATGTTCCGCCATGGCGACGACGTCAGCAAGTACGAGCCATTCATCCCGAAGCTAGTGGCTCCTACTTCTCCTCAGCAAAGCGCTGGACGGCCAACGCGTCCGTACTCGGCTACGCAGCAGTCGCGCGCAAGCAGCCAAGCCGATGCGGTTGCGGCGTATGGAGACAAGCGAAGCTCACGGAATGGTCGGCGGCTCGTGACGCAGCAGGATTTGGCACTTCGCGAGAGAGAGCGGAACTGGGCGTCCGTGAGACCGCTAGAGTCCGCTATCCCCACGTACGACTCGATATTGGACAAGTTCTGCACCACGGTGACGAGTCCGGTGGTCCAGCGCCAGATCTACCAGGCTCGTCACGACGACCTCTCTCCTCAACTCGCGTACGTGCTGGAGAAGCGTGTTGAGAAGCAATGGAAGAGCGAAGCAGGCGAGGCGTTCGGAGCTGCCAGCACTTCCTACACGACGAGCATCATCCCGACTCTCGCCACACCTCACGCGACCTCACCTAGCAGTACGACGCTATCTTCCCCGTCGATGTGATCTCGATGAGCTGCTGAAGACTGTTCCAGCCCACTTGAGCCGCGAGGTCGTCATGACTGACGACGTTGTCCATCTGCTGGATGAGCCGCACCTGGAGCCCGATGTCGTGGAACTTGGCGTCGAGCGAGCGAATGAAGTCGTTCTTCGTCTGCTGCCACGTCGCCTTGAGGAAACAGAACGAGAGATGCCGCGTTGCAGATACGAGCGCGTCCGACGGAGGGCCGAAGTAGATTCCAGGGCTCGATCCCGCCGACTTGCTGCTTGTAGTGCTTGCCGACTGATGCTGTGCTGCAGGCGTATACTGCTGCTGCTGTGCTTGGTTGGTCGCGTGGAGAACGAGCTGAAGCCACAGCTGGGTGAACGCCTCGGAGTCAACGACTGCGACGTCTCCGGCGCCATGTTTTCTCCTGGCGTTGCTCAGTAGTTGGCGATACGCTTGTGCAGCCTCCACGCGCTGGACCTTCAAGTGGAGTTCACTGAACACGCGCAAGAACGCGGCGAACGTGGGCAGATGGTTGTCTGTGAAGGCGCCTGCCACCTTCTGCTCCTGTACGATCTGTTCCATGATGCTCATCCGGAGACTGTCTTGCGCCGTTTTCCACTCCTCCATCACGAACTCGATGATGTTGGGAGCCGGGATCCAGATCGTCCCGTACACGCTCGCGAGTCCACCGAGACGCAGCCGAAGGCGCTTCATGACATCGTTTGCCGCCCCACGGAACAGGGTATTGAGCGCTTCAGTGGCGCTCGCCTGAGGGATGAACTCGTTTTCCCCGCTCGCATCGAGATGGAAGTAGTTTCCAGTGCTGGCGCACGCGCGCTGAAGGATGTGCATTGTCTTGAGCGCGAACCAGAACGCATCTTGGGGCAGCGGATCGACTCCAGGCAGGTTCAGCAGTCGACAGAACAGCAGCACTTTGCAGCTCTGTGTGTCGAGGCGACTCGCGCTCACCAGCAGGTCCAGCAAGCGACTCGTGACAAACGCTGGGTCTCGGAAGTGGAGCAAGTAGATCCGGTAGACGTACTCGTGGATGCTGGAAACGGGGACGAAGCTGCTCGTCGTCGCAGCAGTGACGGAGAACCGTCTCGGCTGCAGAAGGTGCTCTTCGCGAACCAGGAGCCACATCTCGTTGAAGAGGTACGAGATGATTGAGTGGATGACGCCGAGCGAGAGCTGCCGCGGAGCGTAGTCGCTCGGGATGTCGTTGATGAAACGACGGAACTCTGGTGGCAAGAACTTCTCCAGCAGCTCTCGGTGCTCTTCCGCGAGATGTTGAGGTGGAGCGTCTCCGCTTGTAGCGACACCAGTGTGGCTTAGCTGCCAAGAGATCGCAGTCGAGAAGGGATGGTCCGGTTCGAGCGACAGCGCTGGTGGGAACGAGATGAAGCCGTTCGCTCGATCGCGCTGGCGAAAGCTCACGCACGCGCTGATATCTGTCTGCACGCTCGCGTGGCATCTCAGCTCGCGCACTTGGTGGCGCTGCCGGAGGATGTTCGCCTCAACGTACTTGCACAGACGAAGCACATCTCGGTCAAGATCTTGGATGTCTTCGTGCGGCGGGATGAAGAGTGCTTGGTCCCAGAGCTCTTGCGCTTCCCAGCCGACGATGCTGTCCGGACTCTTGGTCGACACGAGTCGATTCAAACGGCGCAATGCACTCTTGAAGTCCTCTGTCGCGGTGACGACTTTGTCGAGGTCCAGGATAATCACCTGGTCTGTGGGCATCTGCTCGCCTTGGATCGAGAACGGCGCCACAGTCTCCGCTTCGAGCGCTTCAGCGTCTTTGTGCGCTTTCTCCACGAGCGCAATCGCTCGCTGCACTCCTCGGACACTCTCGTACTTGCTCTTCACGAGTTCGTACAGATCGTCTACGACCTCGAACCGGAGCGTGTCCTCACTATCACCACCGCTGTTGCACATGAACACATGATTGGACTGCCCGCCGATCAGTCCGTGCGGGTCGTCAACTGTCACCGCTGTGACCAGCTCATCGGAGAGATCGAGGAGGTGCTGGATCAGCCCTGCGACGTTGCGAATGAGCACTTGGTCCTGCCAGTACCTCACTCGTCAGCAGCAGCGCCTAGGACTCCTAACTCACAGAATGCAAGTCTGTTCGTACCGCACAGAGCAGGAGGTTGAGTTTCTTGCGCTGACGAATGATACGCTCCCGTTCGCTGAGCAGGTGGCGCTGGCGCTTTGCGAGCGTCTCCTCCAGGCTCGCGAGAGAGCTCTGCGCAGCGTCCAGCTTCGCTGTGAGGCGCTGCAGTTCTTGCTGCACGTTCTTGTGGCGCTGGTCGTTGATCCGAGACTCGCGGTCGGCATTCGTGACCGTGCGCAGCGCAGTGTCGACGAGCTCGACGAAGAGTCCGTGGACGAAGCGAGCAGTGGTGGGGCACCTGTCGAAGACCAGCCGTGACATCTCGTAGCAGATGTGCTCGAAGAGTGCGAGCTTGCGGTGGAACCGCACCACTCTGTCCGCGTACGTCTCCGAGTCTTGCGGCCAGTCGCTCTCGAGCGCTGCGAGCTTGCGCTGTGCCCATTGAACGAGCGCGTCGGTCTCCGGTCGGCTCATCTTGGGTTTCGGCTTGGGGAACTGCACCACCAGCCACTGCTCCGCGCTGTCTGCGGTGCCTTCCGCGCGCGTGAGGCGGATCGAAGCGAGGTCGGACGGAGACTTGGAGTGATCGAACGGCGTGTACGCGCAGGTCGTGGCTATGTATTCCGCCTTGGGCACTCGCGACGGGGGGAACCTTCGGGAGCGAAGCGACGTCCTGAACGTGTTGCCGCGCGGCGCATCAGCGCTTCGATCTCGCCGCGTCGGAGAGGGTGCGTCAGATACCTTCGTACTATCTGGAGCGGAGGCGCTCTGCGACTTGTGAGCGCCGTCGCTTTCGCGAGCGTCTTCCTCATCGTCTTCCTCGTCACCGTCTTCCTCGTCGTCGCTACTGCTGCTGCTGCTGCTTGGTGACTCTTCTTGCCCTCCAGAGTCACTAGTGTCGTTAGGCTGATGAAGCGAGTGAGAAGATCCGACACTGCCGTCAGTGTGCGCGGATAGAGCGACAGCGGCCGCCTCCGCGTGCAGCTTGGCGTGCACGAGCGCGCGGATGCTGTCGACCAGCGAGGTGACGAAGCGCGCGGCGAGCGGTGCCGAGGGTTCGAGCGCAAGCGCGAGGCGCGCGACGAACGTGACGCTGTCCTCCTCTACCGCCAGTTCTTCTACGCCAGTGATTCCGCGTCCATTCAGCGTATCGACTGCGGTGTCGAGCGGCAGAAGCGACGCGAAGGCGCCGAGCTTGCGGTTGGCGCGCAGCCGCTCGCGGAAGGCGTCACGTAATGCTCGGAGCTCCTGCTGCTGCAGCTGCGCGTGCGACGGCGGCGGCGGGTGGTGCTGGCGAGTCGCAATGGGCGGCAGCTGTTGCGGCGACGACGCGGGCGGCGCGCGCGGGTCGATGCCCAGGCGGCCATTGTGGTGGCGCGCGGAGCGCATAGTTAATCAAGTTGAAGTGACATCCGGATACGCATGTGTATCCGGATACAGGTGGCGAACTCAATAGCGAACCTGCGTTGTCGCCAGCATCTTCGAGACTCGGTGCGATCAACACCAGTTCGTTCTCCCGAGTGCTCATGGAGCGTCAAGAGCCCCAAGAGCCCAAGAGCCCCAAGAGCATCGACAGCATCGAAGGCAGCATGGGCTCATGCTGCCTTGGATGATGTGTCTGGTTGAGACGACTCTGCGAGGCGTGTCGCACTCGCCGTCCTGGTGGTCGGACAGCATGGATTTGACGAAGGCTTCATAGTGTGAAACTTCGTGGCCTAACACAAGATCTCTCGCCTCGATGACCGCGGCAATGCTTCTCTGCTTGCTGCGGCGCCGTTGCCATCGAGCAGTACCTGGCGCCGACAGCGTTGAAGGTGATCAGACAGGGTCGTCTGGGCTATCAAAGAGATCCAGTCGAAATGACTTGGGTAGAGTATGCTGGGCGCCAGGCTTCGATGGCCTCCCATCCCCCTCTGATTGCGGGAGAAACCGGCCAGAATCCCGCTTTTCACTACTTGAATTGCGGGACCGTGAATCGCGAGCGTTCCCTGCGTTCTGAGCTGCTCGCGTTCGAAGCGAGAAGGTGACTTGGCGATTGCGACTCGAGGACACAGGCGGCAGGCAGGCAGGCGACGAAGGCGACGACTGCGCGCGCGTGTGTCGAAGGCGAAGGCGCGACCTCCCGAGTGTGAATACCAAGCGACTGGCCTCTCCCCTCCCCCTCCCCCCTCGAAACGATGGACCAGCGCAACCCGTACGGCATGCCGCCCCCCGGCAGCGGCCGCAACCCGCTCGCGAACGGCATGCAGGCGCCGCGGCCGGGCATGCTCCAGCAGCAACAGCAGCACTACATGAGCGAGATGATGTTCGACCCGATGTCCATGCCCATGGGCAACGGGCTCTACGGCCACCCGGCGCACGGCCACCCGCACGGCGGCTACCACCCGCACGCGCACCCGGGCCACCGCGGCCTGCCCGGCCACATGGGCGGCGTCCACCACCCGGGCATGATGTCTCCGGAGGAAGACCCGCGCTTCGTCGACGACATCGTGAGCGCGCTCGGACCGGGCGACCTCGGCGACCCGGTTGGCATGGGCGACCAGCACCACATGGGCCAGATCCCGATGCAGGTGTACGACCAGCCGCACATCATCCCGCAGTCGCAGCACCAGGTGCGCTCGCAGGGCGTGCCGCCCATGAACCAAACGCCGCCGCAGCAGCAGGCGCCGCTCCAGGCGCCAGTGCTCGCGCCGCCACGCATGAACCCGCGCCAGATGCACCAGCAGCCGATGCAGTCGCAACTGCACATGCAACAGATGCCGCCGCAGCAGGCGTCGGCGCTGCAGAATGTGAACCGGATGCAGAACTCGCAGGCGGCGCAGCAAGCGTCGATGATGCCGGCTGTCTCGGCGGGGATGGCCGGCGTCGGCGGAGGCACCGCCGCGCGCCGCCAGCAGCACCCTCCGCCGGCCCAGTCGGTGACGTCGTCGTCGCTCATGCCGCCGACGGCGCTGGTTCCTGCGTCCAAGAGCGCGTCGTCGGTGGACTCGCGCGCGCTGACTACCACCAGCAACAACGGGAGCAGTGACGATGAGCTCATCGGCGACGACGACAACAGCAAGAAGAAGGAGCGCCGCCGCCAGCAGGTGCGTTACGCGTCGCGCCGCCGCCGAAAGAAACAGAAGGACGAGGAGAGTTTCCTGCGCGACCGCATCGACGAGCTCAAGGAGCAGATCCGCATCATCGGCGGCGACCTGTCGGAGCAGTGCTCGCAGATGGCCGGCATGAGCGAGCAGGCGCTGACCGAGGCGTACGAGAAGCAGATGCAGACCGTGCAGACGCTGCGCAAGGACAACAACAAGCTCAAGGAGCAGCTGCTGCAGCACGAGAACTTTGCGCGCATGATCCAGTACGGTCTGAACGCGCTGCCGAGCGACTGCCGCGACGTCGACCGGAAGAAGATCCCGGGCGTGCCAATGTGGTTCAGCGACCAGATGAACCCGCTGAAGGGTCCGACGCTGGTCGTGGACCTGAACTTGTGCCACGAAGCGGTTCGCCAGGCGTACAACGAGCTCAAGAGCTTCGGTCCGTCGGTGCACTCGAAGACGAACGTGTGTTACGCCATGGGCTGGAAGACGGAGCTGTGGGCCACGGGCACGTGTCTGAGCTTCAAGGCGGTGCGCTCGATCAGCGACAAGAATATCCGCGAGGTCGCCAACTCGTCGTGGGACATCATCACGTCGCCGGACAAGTGCAAGCGCATCTACCCGGACGTGAAGCAGTTCAGAGTACGTTGCTTGGCGCGTTGTGTGGTTAGTTAGTTGCACACTGTGCTGACCATGCTGATGACCTGTGCAGATATTGCAAAAGGTGACGGACGACATCGTGGTGACCCACCGCATCGCGTCGGTAGCGTCGGACATGTCGGACCGCGAGTTCATCTCGGTGGCGTTCCGCGTGCGCGACGAGAACAACTACTACATCGGCATCAAGTCGATCGCTGTGCAAACCGAGTGCGCAGAGAACTGTATCCGCGGCGACGAGTGCCAGGGCTGGATGTTTACCGGCAGCGAGGACGAGACGGCGCAATGGAAGGCGCACTTCCTCGGGTATTATGACGTGAAGGGCGACAAGGACGACAAGGTGCTGAACCAGCTGGCGAATGAAGCCATGTTCGGCATGCTGAGATGGGAGAGCGAGGCGATGCACCCGCTGAGCGTCTAGGCTCCTCCGTGTGAGCGCGGCGTGACGGCGTCGCAGCCTCGGCGCTGTCACTTTGTCGGCGGCGATCGAAATGCGCGTGTCCACCTTCTCGCGAGTGTCGTTCGTCATCCGGATCGCTGTCGTCGTCGGCGTCCGGCAGCGTCGTCATCGTCGTCGTCGTTCTCTCTGCTTTTTTCTCTGCATTCGCGCCTTTACTCCTTCCACCCGTGGCTGTCTTGGAACATAACAAAGTGGACACCTGCGTTTGCTTTGTGAAGTTGCGTTCGTGTCGTGATGATGCGCACGTCGGACCTCACGGTGGTCGTCGTCATGACCGTGACTATCCTGAAGAAGCCATCTCGTCGTGCACACACTCATCAACTGCGGTCTCTTCTCACGAGAGGGCGTGACTGAGAAACGGACACGAGGGCCCTTCACACACTTCCGCCATGCCGCGCATCGTGATCATCGGCGCCGGCCCGGCCGGTATCAACTGCGCGCAGACGCTCGCGCGATCGCTCAAGCCCGCCGACGGCGTCGAGGTCGTGCTGCTCGAGAAGAGCGCGTTCTTCTACCACACGATTGGCACGCCACGCGCGTACGTCGATGCGGGGTTCGCGCCCAAGCTCTTCATCCCGTACACGGACGCGATCCCCAAGGGCGCCGCGTCCTTCGTCAAGATCGTGCGCGCGGCCGTGACCAAGATCTCGGCGAGCGCGAACGAGGTGCATTTCTGCAAGATCGACGCGGACGACAAGGAGGCGAGCGAGGTCGAGACGCTCGCATTCGACTACCTCGTCGTTGCCACGGGAAGTACGTACACGGTGCCCATCAAGCCCGACCCGAAGGACTACTCGCGCGCGTCCACGGAAGCCAAACTCGCGCGCGTGGGCGAAGCCATTGAGCAGGCGGACAAGATCCTGATTGTGGGCGGCGGCGCCGTGGGCTGCGAGGTGGCAGGCGACATCGCATCCAGGTACCCGACCAAGAGCGTCACAATCCTCGAGGCGCGCGACAAGCTCATCGCGACGAACGCCCTGCGCGACAAGTTCCACCGGAAGCTCAGCGCGGCGCTCGAGAAGCTCAAGATCAAGGTGATCCTGGGTGAGCGGCTCGAGGAGCGTCTGTCTGGCAACGTGTTCGAGAAGCGCACGCTGCGCACGAGCAAGGGCACAGAGATCGAGTCGGACATCCAGCTGCTCTGCGGCGGCTTCGCGCCGGTCACGGAGCTCATCGCGCAGCTGGACGCGTCGCTCGTGGACGAGCGCGGCTCCATCAAGGTGAACGACCGGCTGCAGCTCGACGGCGCCGCGTACGCGCACA
>JAASGA010000396.1:0-20831 GCA_023334105.1 Globisporangium nodosum
CGCGCACCAGTAGCAGCGCGAGCACCGACCAACACACGCCTCCGCGCAGCTGACCAAGACTCCAGCACTAGCAAAGGAAGGAAAGGAGAACGGAAGGAAAGAAGCAAGCAGCGAACCGTGTGTGTGTGTGCGTGTGTGTGTGCGGTGCGGACGCTTCCCCGCCAGCCAGTCGCACACTCGGTCTCTGCGGCGAAGCGATCCAGCAGCGCGTATGTGTGTGGTGGTGGCTGGCCGTTCACATCCTGTTCGCACTCCAGCTCTTCTGCTTCGCGTGAATCGAGCAAGTGGGCTGCGCATGGTGCCGCAAGTGGCTGGATGCGTGAAAGGAGGGAGGGAACTGGAATGAAGCGATCGATCGGGGAGATCGGTCGACGGCCGGCGTTGGCGTGTACGAGGGCGGTGGGTGATCGATCAGCAAGACCTCGACAAGGATCGCTCGACTATCGATCACAGAGTCGCGCGTTCTGATCTGGAAATCTGCGGCTCCAGAAGAGACTTACCATAAGCACCCGAAAGTATTCACCGCTTTCGATGACCAACTTTGGGTGCGTTTGCTGTAAAATGTTGTAGGCGTGTGGACGTCGACGCGCGAAGTAGCAGAGAGTAGAGGCCGAAGTCTCGATCCCGAGCACCCGAGGTGCTCGAGAGCCGAGCTTGATGACGAGAGCATTGGACTGTTCGAGAACACGCTGTCGACCGCGACTTGGCGCAGAATAGATTTCCAATTGTCAGCAAGAAGAATAAGAAAAAGCTGATGAAGATGGCGGAGAACCGCATGCGTCCATGAACGCACACCACACAGCTACAGTATCGTCTTGACACTCTCCGCAAGGCACACAAGGCAGCGCGTCCATACTCGCTCGAACAAGAAGCAAGCGCCTCGTTCAATAAAGTCTCGCAAACGAGGCAGAAAGCGCCAGTCCCTAAAAGTGGTGCGTGTGCGCGTGCCAAGACTTTTGCGGCGAAGCCAGCTTTGGCTTTGGTTGATTGACAAGCCCTCCTGACTCCTGACTCGATGCTCGCGCTCGCCTCAGCGCCATGGGCGCTGCTGCTGCTGCTTGACTCGAGTGCCTTCGTGCGTCTCCGCTCATTCTCAAATCAGCAGCGCACTCGGCGAGTCTCGCAGTCGACGCGCCTTCGAGTCGCTCGCTGGCAGTCGATCAGTCGGTGACGACCATCGTCGGACAGACGAGAAGCGCTTCCTTCGTCCGCTTTGCAGGCGGCGACAGGCTCCGATCTTCACGCACCCTGACTCACACACGATGTCGCCGATGTTCGGCCGCAGCGAGAGCAACGGCTCCGGCAGCACCGGCAGCAACAGCAGCAACCCCGCCAGCATGTTCCCGCCGCTTTGCCCCACGCCCGAGCAGCAGGCGGCGTACCAGAAGACCGCGCAGCGCCTGCTCGACTCGACCGTGCAGCACTACCAGGTGCACACGTTCCACCACCGCCGCGAGATGAGCCGCAAGCGCTGGAAACCCGTCAAGTCACGCGACTACCTCACAGTCTACAAGGAGCGCGACCCGCAGCCGAACGCGCACGACGACGTCGGCGAGGACTGGAACGACCCCAAGCTGCTCGTCGCCTCCGGGCTTGTCGTCGGCACCCTCGACGACGTCATGTACGGCGTCGTCACGCCCGACGCCGCCTCGATGCTGCTCAAGGCGTCGATCACGAAGAACCGGCTCAT
The DNA here is from genome assembly GCA_023334105.1 of Globisporangium nodosum. Classification (NCBI taxonomy): domain Eukaryota; phylum Oomycota; class Peronosporomycetes; order Pythiales; family Pythiaceae; genus Globisporangium; species Globisporangium nodosum. Next base: position 1,691 of record JAASGA010000396.1, read on the forward strand.
CGGCGGCGCTGTGCTCAGCCAGATCCACGGCCCGACGGTGCAGGACCCGTACCGCTTCCTCGGCATCAAGTGGTTCGTCATGGCGCCGCCGCCGCCGCTCAACGGCATGGTCTGGTCGCGCGACCTCGTCTTCATCGAAGCCACGGGCATCCGCACACTGCCGAACGGCGAGCGCATCGGGTACCAGCTTATGCAGTCCGTGGAGATCCCCGGGTACGGCCACCTCGAGGAGCACTCGATTGTGCGCGGCCGCATCTCGTCCTGCTCGGTCTTCAAGCAGCTCGCGAACGGCACGGTCGACGTGTACGTGCGCGGGTACGTCGAGGCGTTTGGCGTCGTGGTGGACTCCGTGGCGCTCAAGACCGCGGCGAGCGGCTTCTTGAGCTCGTGGAACGCGGTCGGCTGCGCGCGATACAAGAAGCTCATGTGGTGCGTCATGCACCGCCACAGTCACGCGAGTGTGGACGCGGGCGCGCACAGCCACCGGGCGTGCGCCGGCTGCAACAAGCGCTTCGGCAAGTTCAGCAGCGTCGGCATGTGCATCCTGTGCAAGCAGTGGATGTGCTCGCGCTGCCGCGTCGTGTCCAAGCTGCGCGACGTGGACAGCGAGCTGAGCATCGAGGAGAAGGACGCGGTGGTCTGCAACGACTGCGTCGCGCACGTGAACGCGCAGGACGCGTTCGAGATCGCGACGCAGGAGATCCGCTCCGGCCGCTTCGCCCCGAAGCGCTCCAAGCCGGTCATCAAGCTCTGGTCCTTCCACCGGCGCAGTGACTCGAAGGCGCGCGAGAGCAGCGCGAGCCTCGTGCCGAGTCACGAGTCCGACGACGACGATGACGACGCCATCGCTGCGAACGACACGAGATGTGCCCAGCATGTCGAGAAGCAGCCGCCACCCAAGGCGGAGGGCGTCAGACTCTACGACCCGACGCTGCTGTACGCTTCGTCGCGGAACAAGTCGCGCGCGCACTCGTCCGACTCGGAGCCGCTCGAGGACGCCGAGGCGGAGGTCGAGTCGTCGCGAGACCACGATGGCGACGTCGACATCGACGACGACGACGAGCTCTTCGAGACGATGCGTCCGCGCCACGACCAGCAGTACCAGCACCTGTACCACTACCAGCCGCGGACGCAGTCGCCGCAGCAGCTCTACCGGAAGATGCTGGACCTCCAGGCGGCGACCGAGCAGATCTACCAACTCACGCTCAAGAACAACTCGGACGCGCACATGCAACGGCGCGCCGGGACGACTTCGCCTTCGCGGTGGAGCCCATGAGCCAAGCTATCTATTGAGTGGAGCCCTAATGAACTAACGAGCTAATGAACTAATGAACTTATCTGTCGTCACATGTGCTCCATGCATGTCATGACGATCTCCTGACATCCGAATGTTCGCCCTCCTACAGGTTATCTCCCTTGTGTGAAGGACCTCTTCACTTACTTCAGTGGGCTGTTTTGTCTTATTAATAGTATACAAATGTCCAATCCGATACAATTCAAGTGTTGCATTTTCCTTACCAGCCACCCTCATTTCCAACCAAGCACAAACCGCGAGACGAGCGAGGTGGCCGCAACCGCGTCTTCCTCCCCCGCCGTCATGAGCTTCTCCTTCGGCGGCACGAGCGTCGCGCAGCCAACAGCTCCGGCGTCTTCCGGTGCGTCTCTCGGTGTTTTCCGCGTCCTCGGGCGCTTCCTACAGCCTGCACGCCGCCGCCACCACTAGCGACACGCTCACCAACGAACTAACTGACGACCTTGCGCCCGACCAACAGGCTTCAGCTTCGGCAGCACGGCGCCCACGACGTCCTCGGGCTTTAGCTTCGGCACCGCGACGACGCCCGCGCCGGCGGCGACCGGCGGCGGCTTCTCGTTCGGCTCGTCGACAGGCACGGCGTCGCCGTCGACCACAGCGCCGGTGCCCTCGGGCTTCGGCTTCGGCGGCGCGACCACGGGCGCGACGTCCACAGCTGCGCGCAGTTTGTTCGGCGGCGCGTCACCCGCCACGTCGGGTGCAACGGCGCCGGCTTCAGGCTTCAGCTTTGGCGCGGCGGCACCCGGAGCCACGGGGACGACGACAGCGGCACCGGCTTCGGGTTTCGGCTTCGGCGCGGCGACGAGCGCAGCGCCCGCGACCGGCGGCTCCAGCTTCTTCGGAACCAGCCCGGCCGCGCCGGCCACTGGCTCCAGTTTCTTCGGCGCTGCAGCAGCGCCGACCACCACCGGAACGAGCAGCTTCTTCGGCGCGACGCCGGCCGCCGGGAGCAGCGCGTTCGGCACCAACTCGGCGCTCACGACCACGGGCGCAGCGCCAAGCAGTTCGTTCGGGTTCTTCGGCGGCGCAGCAGCAGCTCCGCAGCAGAAGTGAGTGTGTGGGAGCTGGTATGTGTATGTGGTGAGACTGCTGACCATTGTATGGGGTGGCTGCAGTGGACAGGGGATCACGCTGGAGACGGCGTTCGAGGCGCTGCCGGCGGACGTCAAGAAGAACGTGGTTGCGTTCCACCAGGTGCTCAAGGCGGAGGACCAGTCGGACGCGTTCCTCAAGACCGTGTCGCCGCGCAAGCTCGGCGAGCTGAGCGCGAACATCGAGCGCCTGGGCCAGGACGTGCTTGCGCGGCGCAACGTGCAGGACCGGCAGGCCACGGCGGTGCACCACGCGCGCAAGGACATGAAGCAGCTGATCCGCCAGGTGGACGCGGCGACGCTCAGCATGCGCTCGCTGGACGGGAACTCGGCGGCCGGTATGTACCACATCCAGCGCCACGTGGAGACGCCGTCGCCGTACTACTGGGAGCTGCTGGACCACTACGAGAGCAAGATGCAGGCGATCAAGGCCCAGATCGAGGACATCGAGTCCGAGTACAGGCCGCTGTACGAGCGGCGAGCACAGGGAAGCAGCGGCGCGCAGAGCAGCTCTTCGGCGGCGGCGGGGATGACGCCGGCGCTGCTGCACCAGATCCTGATGCAACAGAACGCGTCGCTGATGCACGCGGCGGCGCGCGTGGCCGAGGTGCACGAGCGCGCGGAGGAAATGCGGCAATTGTTCCTCGTCACGATGCGGCAGGACATGGCGCGCCACGGCGAGCTCGACCCGGCAGCGCTCAAGAACCCGTTCGAGAAGCGCAAGAAGAGCGCGAACGAGGACAAGCGCGAGACGATCGACAAGATCCGCTTCCGCACGAGCGTGGCGCCGACGATCGTCGCGGCGCCTGTTGCCCCCGCTCAGCCAGCAGCAGCTGCGAGCAGCTTTGGCGGGTTCGGCGCTCCTGCAGCTGCAACGACAGCGACGCCCTCGCTCTTCGGCTCGACGACGGGTACGTCCGCGTTCGGCAGCACGCCAGCAGCCACTGCGCCAGGCGCTTCCTCCCTGTTCGGATCCACTGCGGTGGCTGCTCCAGCGGCGGCAACACGGTCGAGCAGCGGCGGATTCAACTTCGGTAGCACTACGGCGGCCGCTGCGGCACCGAAGCAGGTGTCGTTCAACTTGGGAGCGACGACAGCAGCTGCACCAGGAGCACCAGCAGCAGGAACAGCAGCAGCAGCCCCGACGACAATGTCGGCGTTCTCGGTGCCGAGCGTGGCGACGTCGGGGAGCGCGTTCGGGAGCTCGTTCCTCCCAGGCGCCGCGCCGGGCGAAGCGGAGAAGCGCGCGGCGAGCAGCAAGCGCCTCGGCGGCCGCGCGAAGAAGCGCGCGTAGAGTTTGTAAGGTCCCGCCCGCTCAGCCCGCCAGAGGAGATCAGCGACAAGAGAGCACCTGTCCTCGGAGGACTCGGGAGGGTGTGCGGCCGCACACGAGACGCGCGCAGCAGAAGACGCAGCGCCTGAAGCAGGGGGCAAGAGAGAGAGAGAGTGAGAGAGAAAGCAAGAGACAAGTGACTGCAAGCAGTGGTGTGAGTATAAAGATCCGCGCTCCTCTGCGGTCGCTCGAGACGCGTGAGCAAGAGGAGACGCGCTACATAGGTGCGATGCATGCGCTGTCTTCCGTCATCTTCCGACGCCAGCGCTCCGCCCAGCCGCCAGCCAGCTCACTGGATGCACGGGATGAACTTGACGCTTGCCATCTTGTCCATGTTGGCGAGATTCTTGAGCACGTCCATGTTGGCCGAGCGCCACGTCTCGTCCACGAGCCCCGCCGCGGTCGGGTTCGAGTTGTCGGGCGACGGGTACGGCCAGTACGTGTCCGGGTTGAGCGACCAGAAGAAGCCGCCGGCGAGGCCCTTGTCTGACGCAAGCATCTTCTCGATCGCGACCTGGATGATGCGCGTGCTCGTCTTCTGCGTCGTGTTGTCCGCCGCGCCAATGAGCCCGCCGAAGGACGAGAGCACGACCGCCGAGCCCGTCTGGTACGTCGAGCCGAACATGTAGTCCATGTTGAGCAGCACGTTCTTGCGCAGCGTCGTGTCCGAGAGCTCCGTGTATTCCTCGAGCATGTCGCCCGCGACCGTGGACTTGTCGAAGAAGAACTGCTGCGGCAGGAACGAGCTCGAGTAGTACTTGGGCGCGTACACGACCTTGCCCGACGTCGTGAGCTTGATCGGCGCCTTGGCCACGCCCGTGAGGTCCGAGCCGGCGAGGAACTTGTTCTTGATCTCCTTGTTGCCGTCGTACACGTCCTTGTGCGCGCTGCCCTGCACGCCCTGCACAAACACGAGCCACTTGGGGCACGCCTTGAGCAGGTAGTTGCCGAGCGTCGTGGCCGCCACCGCCCAGTCCGTGTCCGAGCCGTCGCCCCACGTGGCGGACGCGCCGAGCCCGTCCTTGAGGTCGAGCCCGATGACGTTAAAGTGCTTGCCGTTGCAGAGCGTCTTGGTGAGCTCGTCGATCGCCTTCTGGATGTCGGACATCTGGATCGATGAGCCGTACCAGAGCCCGCTCGAGTCGGCCGCGGTCTGCGCCGAGAGCAGGTGGAAGTCGAGCACGACGCCGATCTTGTGCTGCCCGAGGCCCTGCACGACGAGGCTGACCATGCGGAGGTAGTTGGTGACGTCGTCGAACGCGCGGTTCGAGTTGGTGTTGATCTTGTCGAAGTCGACCGGGACGTTACGCATGACCGAGTCGATCGTGAGCGGCAGGCGCACGGCGTTGAAGTTGTTACTCGCGAGGAACTGCGCCACGCGGTACATCGTCGAGCCGTCGCGCGTGTTGTCCCAGAGCCCGAGCGGCACGCCAGCCTTCTCCTCCATACCGAGCCAGTTCACGCCCTTAATGTCGATCTGCACCTCCGAGCTGTCGGCGAACACAGCCACGATCTTGCCGTTCTTGCTCACGAAGTTGGGCTGCTGGCACTCTGGAGGACGGCGGGAGGTAGACACACACACATACACACACACACAGAGTCAGCGCTTATGCTCTCCGATACCAAGGACCGATATCATCCACGCACTGTTGTCCGTGTAGCTCGCCGGGTTCGTGATCGTGATGTCCGGGTCCTCGGACACCGGGCGGCCGTCGGCGATCGGCGTGCCGGTCGAGTACTGACGCACGGCGGCGTCGCTCGCGACCTGGTTGTTCACGTCGTCCTTGACCTTAATGCCGTAGTACACGAGCCCGAACACCGAGCCGGCGGCGATGAGGAAGAGCCCGAGCGCGCCGGGCCATGTCTACGACAGCGCCAACATCATACCGTCGTGAGTGCTCTTCCCTACAAATTCCAAGACAACACACGTCGCAGGAAGAGAAAAAAAAATAACAACAAAAACACAGCAAAAAATTACGCACCGAGCGCCGCCCGCGGTAGCGCGCCTTCTTGCCGGCGAACGTCGTGTCCACCTCGGCCGCCGCGATGATGCGCTCGACCTCGGACGAGCGGCCGCCCGACTGGGAGCCGCGGCCGCTCATCGTCGCTGTGTGTTCGCTGGAGAAGGGAGAAACGAAGAGCGTGCGAGCGCGCGCGTAAGTGCGAGAGACGCCTGCGGCGGAGCCTGAGCCGGAGAGCGTGGGTGGGAGAATGAGCTGCTGATCGAGTGGAAACCACTTTCGACTGGGAGTCGGTGCGTAACCCAGCTGAAATATTTGAGGACGACGACGAGGCTCACTGAAAGCAAGAGAGCGCGTGAAGCGTAACTATGGGTGAAAAATAGCGTACCCTCCGCGTACCCCCTTTTGCAAAAGCCGAGTTACGGCGCTTATTGTAGAGCTGCGGCCAGCTTGAGAGCAAACGCACAGCATGGAGCGCCGCCACACGGTGAGCATTGCGACCCCCCCGCCAGTGGATCCATCCAGGATGTAGGCACAACCCACAACCCACCGCACACCCCGCTTTCCATCAGCTTGCAACCCATGAATCCATTTCGCGTGATTTCAATTACACTTGTGCTTTTACATTCTAGTAGTTTGTATACACTTGCTTTCAGTATGCTAAAAATTCCTCACTCTTCTGACTTTAGCTAGTTCTTATTTTCAAGCTAGTTTTACTCCAAGAATGAGCGCGAGCAGGACGAGCGCGAGCGCGGCGCGCGCCGTATGGACCGCCGAGATGATCGCGTGCCTGCTGGAGCTGCGACTGGGGCTGCTGCTGCCGCTCTTCTCGCGCTCGCGCGCGCCGGCGCAGCTGCAGGACGCCTGGAAGCAGCTGCACGACGAGTTCGCGCTCGAGACCGGCGCCGACGTGAGCGTCCCGCAGCTCAAGAACAAGTACCAGCAGCTCAAGCGCGAGTACGAGGAGGCGCAGCGGCGCCTGCAGCGGCGGCGTCTGAGCGGACAGGCAGGCACTACAGCGGCGGAGGGCGACGGCAGTGACGACGAGGGCGGCGACGCGGACGACAGCACCAGCAACACGGACGCCGCCGACCCGGCGCTGCCGCCGTACTGGCGTACGGTGAAGGCGGCGTTCAGCAGCGCGGACGGACGCGACGGCGTCTCATTCTTCTGCCGCCCCAAGAAGAAGTACGGCGCGCGTGTGGACGGCGACGGCGGCGACGGCGCGGCGCGGGACACGCCGACAGCCAGTAACGCGGACCAAGTATCAACTGCCAGCGAGAACGATGACGAGACGCCAGTCTCCCGCCGTGACAACAACAGTAACGCCACCACCACGTTTACGCCCGCGACAAGTGGTGATGCAGCTGCGCCACGAACGGCGACGTCGGACGCCGGCCCTGCGCGCGGCAGTGTGGCGTATCCACAGGTTGTGATCCCGAGACGCCTCAGCTTCCCTTCGGCGCAGCAAGCGCCTCGGATCAGCAGCAGCAGCAGCAGCAACAGCAACGGCACGAGCTCCAGTAATGGGAGCAGCAGTCACATCGACAGCAGCAGCAGCAGCGCGCCTCGAGCAGAAGCGGACGCGCGCCCGCGATCGAGCGGGGTCAAGCGCCCGCTGCCGCGCGAAGACCAGCAGTCCGCGCCACCTACTCAAGCGACCGACGATCCTCCCACCACCGCCACCACCGCCACTCAAGTAGCAAGGACGGAAGGTGACTCGACGATCGCGCAAGCGATCCTGGCGGCGGGCGAACGGATCGCGAAGGCGATGGTCGAGTCGGCGCGGATACTCGCGGGCGCTCCTCATTCTGCGTCCTCAGCGACGTCGTCGCCGCCGGCCACGGAGGCTGCGCGGTACGAGGACATCGCGGCCAAGCAGGACGCGCACGAGCGGATGCTGGAGGCGCTTGCGCAGAGCGCCAAGAGCAGCGAGGCGCTGCTGCGCACGCTCGCCGAGTCGGCGCTGCGGCGCCAGGACCGCCGCAGCTGATCCGCGGCGACAGGTTTTGCAGAGCGTGTCTCGTAGTCTTCGTGTAGTCTTCTTGTCTCCTAATCAACGCGTTCGCTGAGTGCGTCGTGCACGCTGGTTGATTGCCATCCAAGGCGCATGTTGACGAACGAAGGTGCCATTTTTGGATCTTGTCGCCCCGTAATCACTCGGAATCGGACACGCCTAACACACACCACGAGGAGCCCATCAGCAGCTCCATAGACACCATGGTGACGGCGGCAGCGGCGACGCAGCAGCGCGACGACAAGAAGCATCAGCAGGCGGCGGAGGACCCCGGGTGGCACGCGCTCGAGCTCTCGTTCAACGCCACGGGCGAGGCGATGCTGGTACAGGCAACGCTCGCTTGCTGCCAGCCACTCATCGTCGCCACTTCCAAGACACTCGCTCACTGACACGCTCTCTCTCTCTCTCTCTCTCTCTCTCTCTCTCTCTCTCTCTGTATGTGCTCGCCGGCAGCTGGGCAAGCAGGACATGGCGGCGGCCTGGCGCCTCTTCCTCTTCGGCAACGGCTCGCCGACGCACCACCTCGGGCTGCTCACGGGCTCGCACACGGAGGTGGACGTGCTCGGGCTGCACGCGGTCGGCGATTCGCTCGACGGCGCGCCGAGCGAGCTGAGCGCCATCACGGTGCCGCGCTGCCGGCGGCAGGTGTGGCTGCGCAACGCGCGCGGCGAGCGCCTCGGGTACGCGGCGTCGTGGCTGCACGAGGCGGACGTGGGCGCCGTGTTCAAGGACCAGAAGATCCCGATCGGCAAGAACATCCTGCAGAACCGCACGGAACTCTTCCGGGACATGAAGAGCGTGCACTGCGGGCACTCGGCGGCGCTCGAGGCCGCGTTCGGCCACGCGGGGCCCTTCTGGGGGCGCACGTACCTCTTCTGGCGCGGCGGCCGGCCTGTCGCCTTCATCTACGAGGTCTTCTCGCCCGCGCTCGAGAAGTACATGGGCGACGTCCTCGTGCAATAGACGCAGAGCAGCCATCGAGCAATAGAGAGAGAGAGCATGGTGCATGCTACTGCAGGTGTGTGTGTCTATTGCGGAGATCCCCCACTCGCGACCGCCAGGCCCTCCTCTCTCGTCAGCGCGCAGCTCGTCGCCACCTTCTCCTCCTGGGTCTCTTGTCGGTCGTGCGAACTCCAGCGCGCTCGCAGAAGCAGGGCGGACACTCTACAGCGACATGCGCCAGCGGCCCTTGACGAAGCGGCGCGTGAGCGTCTTGCGACCGGAGATCGTCAGGCGGCGCGAGCGGAAGCCGTGCTTCCGCTTGCGACGCAGCACGCTCGGCTGGTATGTGCGCTTGATGGCGAGCAGCGGCTCTGGCATCCCACACAAGCAGCACGTCAGCACCACGCTTTCCCCTCACATACTTCACGGTTCATAAACCGCACCGTTGAGGCTCTCGGACGGGCACTCGACGTCCTCGACCACCTGGTGCAGCGCCGGCAGCTCCGCGACCGGCAGCTCCAAGCGCGACTCGAAGACCAGCGGGAGGTTCAGCGGCGCGCGGTCGAGCGCCATCATGAGGATCGCCGGCTGCTGCTGGTGCGCGGAGAAAAGACTGCTGCTGAGCGACGAGGCGGCGCGCGCGGCGGGCGGCGCCAGGCGGCACGCGCGCAGCAGCGCGAGGCGGGCGAGCGGAGCGGCGGCCATGGTCGTGATGCGAGCGCAGGCGGCGAGAGGCAGGCAATACACTGTGAGCCACGCAAATCGCGCGTCGGAATTAAACGGAGATAAATGGTGTGGACGACACCAGTTGTGTGGAGTGGGACACACCACCAGAATCATAACCCCGCAACAGTGACGGCGAGCAGGACCGTAGTGACACCCATCCTGGACACCGAACATGCGCGTGGCTTGGATTCCTCATACTCTCACGACACACATGCTCTCAGGAAACACCTTACTGGCCGAACGGGACACCCGTCTCGAGACAGGCTACTATACATACAATCGGCGCCCGCCGTCTCCGAGTCCACCGCCCGCTTCGCTTCGCTTCGTTTCACCACGACCTCCTTCAGCCGCTGCCGAGCACCGCCCAGCCGCCGCCCCCGTCGCCGGCCGCGACGTCCTCCGAGCTCTCGCGGAACGGCTGCAGGACGATCATGAGGATGAGCGCGACCGCCACGACGACGATCAGCGCCACGAGCAGCTGCACGCACTGCCGGAAGCCGTCGGCGTCGTCGGCCGCTGCCAGGTGCGCGCGCCGCGCGTTGTAGCGGTAGCCGAGCTCCACGTCGCGCTCCGCGGCGCTCTGACCGCCGAAGCACCACCAGCCTTGTGCGGCGCTCGCAGACGAGGCGGCGGAGCCTCGTCGGCCGCCGCGCGCGCGCTTCGCGGCCAGCGGACTCTTGCGCGCCCACTCGGGCGAGCGGAACCACGGCAGCGGGTGCACCTCCTCCGCGACGGTCGACGAGCGCCGGTTCGTGTCCACCTTGACCACCAGCGGCGTCTTCTCGGTCGTGACCACCAGCGGCGCCTTCTTCTTCACGGGCGTGACTGCCGGGTCGTCGTCCTGCGGCGCAGGCACACGCGGCGCGTTCTCGGCCGCCATCCTTCACGAGCGAGCGAGCGAGCGTTGATTACTTAATCGCCTTGCGGGGCGGCTTGTGGCTCGCGCGCGCGGCGGGGAGCAGCTGCAGGCGCGCGAGAAGTGCGCGCGCGGGCGAGCGGCGATGGCGGAATGGCGGATGCTTGTGGTGTGGGGCTGCCAGTATACAAACCGCAAGTGAACTGCAAAAGAAAAAAGAATCGCGACCGAGGAGCAGGACATTAGCATACAAAACCCAAGTGCAGAGTCCTTTGCGCGGTTGAGAACAGACTTTCCCTCGCGAGAACCACCCCTCCTCCTTCAGCTTCTCAAACTTCTGAAGCACTTTGTGTCGCGAGTTGAGCATGAGCTCGCTCCTCGGCAGTAGGAAGGACTTGAGCAAGAGATCGATGTCGCTCTCGTGTAAGCAGAACCAACCAACTGATTGCGGGTCGGACGACTCCAGAGACAACCAGGTGAACCCAACTGGAGTGAAGAGGAGGGAGCCATGAGCGAATGCTGGCTGACCACCAGAATGTCGACAATGAAGCCTTGATGCGTCGGACGGACATGTCGAGGTCTGGTGGATGCATAAACCGCTGGGGCTCGCTCCGAGCCTCAGATGGTAGTCGATGAAGACAGGCAAGCGCTCGACTCATATCCCCTCACGACAGGACTCAACGCAACACTCGGATGAGTCGTGCTGGAAGCTCAACGTTGTTCTGAGAGCATTAAAACCAGGATGAGAGGCGACTCGAGCCGACTGACTTCTGCCGCGCCGACTCGTTCGCTGGAGCTTCCGCCTGCTGCCTGTCGCTGGATGCAGTGGTGGCCACAACACTGCTCGAGCTCTGTACTGTCGTGACGCCGCGTGATATCACTGTTGCTGAGCCTGTTGCTGGTGTTGAGGTCGTTCCTGCTGCAACTGGAGCGCTCCCCGGGTGAACATGTCCAGGAACCTTGTACTTGCACAGCGTGCACTCGACAATCACGACGGCTGCTGCTGCTGCTGCTGGCAGAGGAGGAGGAGGTGCAGCCGATGCGACTACCGATGTGCTTCCTGGGTGCACGTGTCCGGGAACTTTGTACTTGCAGAGCGTGCACTCGACCACCACCACGGGAGCAGCAGGAGGAGCCGCCACCACCTCAACGACCGCAGCGACAGTTGAAACACTCTGCTCTGCAGCTGCTGCATGCGCCTCGGTTCCTGGCACTGACAGCGGTGCTTCTTGTTGCTGCTGGGTCTGCTTCTCGTCGGGTTCTTCCGGCATCGGCGCCAAGCGCACGAGTCCTTCTCTTCGCTGCAGCGTCTTGTTCCGACGCACACGGGTTGCTGGCGCCAAACTCTTCTTCACGGCGCCATCTCCTTCGCTGACGACAGCGTCGCTCGCCTTCGCGAGGGTCGATGCGAACGACTCGAGCTCGTGAATCTCTGCGTTCGTCAGCTCCTTGCTCTCCGACACGTGGTCGAGGACCGCCATGGTCACCCGGCGAAGCACCGGGCGTCGATGCGAAGCTCTCGCTGGCTGCTGCGTCGAGGCGTTTGCCACAATCAGCTCCCCCGTATCCTCAGTTGAATGCGTCGCCGTGGCTTCTCCAGATGCGTCAGTACTTGCACCGCCGTTGCCGTTGAGACTCGTCTTCGAAGCAGCAGCACCGACGCGTCCATTGACGCCGTTGTGAAACAGATACCGCAGCGCGCGTGTCTGTTCGCCGACAACCGGGCGGAGCTTCAGCGTACTCTCCAGCAGCAGCCCCGAGGTCGTGCCGTCGACGCGGAACTCGCGCAGCGACAGCCTTCGCGGTCCGTCTGCTGCCGTTGCGCCTTCAACGCTCGCACGTGGCTTGGGGACGAACGGCGCTTTCTGCGAGCACACGCGCAGCTGCTCGTGGAGCATGCGCGCGTAGTCGAGAGTGGTGGCGCTGCCATCTGCGCTGTTGCTGCAACCGACGCTGCTGTTGGCCGCCGCCACCATTGACGCGATGCTGGCGCCGTTGAGGTGTGGTGCACTCGCACCGATTCCCTCCGACTTGGACACGTTGAGATCGAACACGAACGGCGCGTTGATCGCCTCGTAGTCGTGCGTGCAGGACGACGCGTTCATGTAGATCGTCGTGCCGTCCGAGCTCTTGCCGTATCCTTCGTGGACGTGGCCGAAGACGTGGAACTGCGGCTGGATGCGTTCCGAGACCTCGCGCGCGAGCTCTTCGCACCCGACGCGCATGTGGCCGACCCGGTCCCCGCGACCGTATGGCGGCGTGTGCGTCACGAGCACATCCGTGTCGCTCGGGATCAGCCGCCACTTGGCCAGCAGCTTCTCGCCGCGCGGCAGGTTGAACGCCCAGTTGCAGAACTCGGGCTGCCACGGCGTGCTGACCACCACAGCAGTCGTGACGGGCGTCAGTCCACCCGCTTGGCTCTCTCATGCTACCACCAGCTCCTCTATCCATCATCACCCGTAGAACTTGAAGCCCTCGATGAGCACCGCCTGGTCCTCGAGGTAGAGGCCGTTCGTGAGCAGCGCGCGCACCTCGTCCGGGTCTGAGGTTCATCCGCCAGCAGCACACCATTCAGTCCGCCTCCTCCTTCGCTGCCTCATGCACTGCTGTATCGCACCGAACTGCTGCCGATGCCCGTAGTGCTGCCAGTTGAACGGGTAGAACTGCCGGTCGAACGTCGACTCGTGGTTGCCTGCGATCACGAGCTTGTACCGGTGCGGCAGCTTGCCGAGGAACTCGTTGAACGCCAGCACCTGCGACCCCCACACACTCGTCGTCAGCCAATCATTCGTTCGTCAGCAGCTCCCGAGATGCCCTCCAGCGCACCTCGTCCCGGTCGCCCGTGTCCGTGAAGTCGCCCGCGTGCACGAGCACGTCGCCGTCGGGGATGCGGCGCGCCGCCTGCAGCTCGTCGTGCAGCCCGTGTGTGTCGGAGATGCACACGACGCGCATCGCTCGCTCGCTCACTCGCTCCGGCGCTAGTCGCGTTCTACTTGACCTGCTTCAGATTCTAAGAAAAAAGCGCGCCAAAAATGAGCGAGAACAGCTGTCACTAAAGCGAGGGAGATCAGCGTTCGTCACGACACGAACGGGGGCAGCGCATCTGACTCGTGAATATGATCGCTGTGATCCACGAAGACCATACATCCTCACTGCTGCCAACTCATACACGACTCATTTGCGCGGCGCCTCCAGGTCGAACACGAGCGCGGGGTTCGTCGGTTGCAGGCACACGGTACAGATCGACGCGTTCGCGAAAGTGGTTGCGCCGCGCTTCACCACGCCGTGGCCCTCGTGGATGTGGCCAAACACGTGCAGCTGAGGCTGTACGCGATCCGCCACCTCACGCGCGAGCTCCTCACAGCCCTCGCGTTTGCCTGACGCCACCTCGTCGCCCACTCCGAACGGCGGGCTGTGTGTGACGAGCACATCCGTGTCGCTCGGAATGCGTCGCCGCTTCTCGCACAGCGCCTCGCTGCGCCTCGGCAGGTTGAATGCCCAGTAGGAGAACTCCGGCTGCCACGGGGACCTAGCGAGAGCAGCAAAATGTGTGTGAGCGTCATAGCATCGCAGCAGCTCTTCTTCCTGTACTACCAAACAAGACCGCGACAGCAGACGCACCCATAGAACTTGAAGCCGTCGATGACAACTGCTTCGTCCTCGAGGTACACCGCGTTCGTGAGCAGCGCGCGAACTTCGTCCGGGTCTGCACGAATGAGACGCACAGTCGGTATTAGTGTACCTCACGAGATCGCTCGCTGCTCTCCTACGCACCGTGGTGCTGCTTGTGGCGAAAGCGCTGCCACAAGCACTCGCGGTAGAACTCGCGATCGAACGTCGTGTCGTGGTTGCCGGCGATCACGATCTTGTGTCGGTGCGGGAGCCCACCCAGGAAAGCGTTGAACGCCATCACCTTCGCCACGCAACGTTGATAGGACGACTGTCAACACCAACATCAAAGAGCGATCATTAATCGCCTTCGCCTACCTCGTCCGGGTCGCCAGTGTTAGTGAAGTCACCCGCGTGCACAAGCACGTCGCCGTCCGGGATCGCATTGGTCATCGAGTTGTGCTGCGAGTGCGTGTCCGAGATGCACACGACGCGCATGGCGGCGCGAGACGATGAAAGGGCGGCGGCGACAAGCGGCGTCTTTTCGCGTCGAGGAGGCGACTTGAGAAGTGGCGAACTGCGAGCCAAGTGGATCAGACCCAAACACGAACAAAGTCAAGATGCGTTGTTGCGCTTGATGGTGCGCACGATGCTACTCAGAGTGGCGAACCAGCTCTCGATTCCTCACTTCTTGCGCGCCTGGAACTTGAGCACCGCGTCCATGCACTCGGCGCCGAGCCACATCTTCTTGAGCGCCTGGCTTTCGCGGCGGTTCACCTCCTGGAGCTCCTTCACCAACTCGGGCGAGCGGATCAGCGCCTTCGACTGCTTCATCGAGTTCGGGTAGCGCGTCAGCAGCAAGCTGGGAGACCGAGACGCACATATAAGCACAACAGGTCAGCAGTAAGCAACTGCATCTCAGCCGGCAACCGCCGCCACAACGGATCAGAGACGTACTCGACTTTTTCCTGGACCTGCTTGTCGAAGTCCCCGACGCTGAAGACGCCGGTCGCGAGTCCGGACGACACGGCCTCGCGCGCGTCCAGTTTCTCGCCGAGCAGCAGCATCGCGTTCGCGCGCGCCGGACCCATGATCCGCGGGAACAGCACCGAGCTGCACGCCTCTGGGGTCTGGCCGAGCGCCGTGAACGGTGTGTGCAGCGTCGTCGTCTCCGACACGTACACGAGATCGCAGAGCGCCAGCAGCGTCACGGCGATGCCCACCGCTGGCCCCTGCACGGCTGCCACGATCGGCTTCGGGTACGTGAGGAACGCGTCCACAAAGTTCTCGAGCAGCAGCGCGCCGGCGTCCGCCATCTGCTCGAACGACATGCCGTCCGGGTTGTGCGTGAACATCGAGAGGTCGTTCCCGCTGGAGAACATCGTGCCACTCGACTTGAGCAGTACGGCTTTGATGCTGTCCTGCGTCTTGGACGTCTCGAGCGCCTTCAGGATGCCGTCGTACATCTCGCGGTTGAGAGCGTTGTAGCGCGTCGGGCGGTTCAGCTGGATCGTCAGCAAGCCGCTCTCCCTGTTGCACACCCGCACGGCTTGTCCGTCAATCACTCGCACCATCTCACAAACACGCTGCAGCGCTCACACACACACACACACACACACACACACACGCAGGACGTACGAGACGCTGACGAGCAGGTCCTCGGACGAGCTCGTTGGCGCAGCGGCCGCCGCGGGAAGCGCGCCGTCCGCGCCGACGCCGTGCTGCTTGGCGAGGTCGTCGATAATCGCGATGTACTTGGTCATGGCGTCGTCCTTGGACATGTCGCCGAGCTTGTTCCACGCCTCCCACTTAGCCTTGCCCTGCCGTTGTTGTAGTTGCAGTCGTTAGCAGCCTCTTCTCAACCTCTTTTTCGCTCACTCTCAACGCACCACGAAGTCGAGCATGCCGGGCTTGGGCGTCGCGTTGCGGCCGGCGTTCGCCTGCTTGAAGAGCGCGTACATCTCGAGCTTGGCTGCGTTGTCGCTCAGCGGCGGCAGCGACTTTCCGAGCGCCACTTTGCGCGCGAACTCGTCCGCGAGCGTCGACATGGCGCGGCTGCTGGTGCTTGGGCTGACGATGAGACTGCTGATGGCGGTGGGCAGCAGGCGACTGGTGCGCTTCGGAGGAGCTGCTCGAGAGATCGCTCTCACCAGCGCCATGTTTTGCAATGTGCGATACACGAAACGAACTTTGACACGCATGAGAGTTGACTTGGCTTCAGTATGACACTGGTCTTTCATTGCTAGTGAAGAAATTCAGGATATCTACTGCACCGAATTCACGTCAATCACGTCGACAAACTCTCTTCAGTTGACTCGCATAGAGTATACTGTTTGTCCCAAACAGTCACTTCATATAGTGAAGAAAAGAACGTCAAATGGTGTGGCATGTACATCCTCTCAAGTCCGAATCCCCTCCAATTCATCACTACCAAGAAATCCTTGCTAGAGGCAGCATGGCGGACGTGTCCGCGCCGGCGCCTGCGCGGCCCATGTTCGCCATGATCTGCGCCAACAACGTGAACCGTAGTACGGAGGCGCACGACCACCTGCACGCCGCGGGGCTGCGCGTCTGTTCCTTCGGCGCCGGCAACAAGGTGCGCTTCCCGGGGCCGTCGCGCTACGACCCGCGCATCTACGAGTTCTTCACGCCCTACCAGCGCATGTACGACGAGCTCAAGCGCGAGAACGCCGACCTGTACGTGGCGCTGAGTTGCTCGCTGTGCACCTCGCACTGCCGTTTACCGTCGTATTCTGAAACACGCAGCCACACGCTCGCCGCAGGTTCCGGCGCAACGGCGTGCTCGCGATGCTCGAGCGCGACATCCTGACCAAGAAGTGTCCGCAGCGGTGGCAGGACCTGAGCGTGCGCGAGCTGCGCGCGCTGGACGTCGTGCTCTGCTTCGACGACCGCATCTTCGAGATCGTGCTCGAGGACCTGCAGCTGCGCGTGGGTGACGGCGACTGGGCGCCGCTGCACCTGCTCTGCCTCGACACCAAGGACACGCCCGAGCACGCCAAGATCGGCGGCTCGCTGGCGCTCGAGCTCTGCCAGTCGGTACGTCTCAGTACTCCGAGAGAGCGACGAGATGGACTCTGGTGGCTAATGTGCGATCTGTGGATGGCGTCATGCGCACAGATCGACACACTGGCGAACCTGGAGGACGGCGTGATCGGCGCGATCGACGCGTTCGAGGCCAAGCACAAGGTGCATCTCCAGTACTCGCTGCTCTACATCTAAGCCATCGAACGCTTAAATAGGTGCATGTAGCTTCTTACATATTATCAGCGCTGGGAGTTCGCGACGTCCTCGCTGCTGCTGTCCGCCTCGTCGTACCCAAACGACTCGAACTCCAGCTACAAGCACAAGAACGTCAGCTCCCGACCGCCAGAACTCGAACGCGGTGAGTACTACCACTCTCTCACCTTGAACTTGCTGTTCTCGCGGAACTTGGCGAGGTCGCGGTGGATCGTCGGCGACAGCGGCATCTCGGACGCGGGCACCTGGTCACCCGTAATCCACGGGTGCGCCAGCACCTGGTCCATCGAGTAGCGGTCGGCGGGGTCGAGCACGAGCAGGTGGCGCACCAGATCTTTCGCGTTCTCGCTGATGTTCCCCCACGCGTCCGCATCGTCGAAGCCGAAGTGGCATGCCTTGATGTTCGTGATCATGTCGTTGTCCGAGCTGTCGCCATCCGGGTCGAACGGGTGGTAGCCGCAGAGCCTGCGCGACAACAGTAGCGACATCAGTCTTCCTCTCCACGACAAGAACCCCCACGGCGCATTACGCACAGAATGTACAGGATCGTGCCGAGGCTCCACGCGTCGACCTTGAAGTCGTACCCGAACGCGACGCCCGAGCCGCTGATCATCTCCGGCGCCGAGTACCCCCACGTGCCACACTTGGTCTTGAGGGCGCTGCCCGTGAAGATCTTGGCGAGCCCGAAGTCCGCCACCTTGATCACCGCGTCGTCGTCGTTCGGCGTCGACAGCAGGATGTTCTCGGGCTTGAGGTCGCGGTGGATGATCCCGTTACTGCCCCGCGCAAGCACACATCTATCAGCCTCACATAGTCAACCACCCTCGCTCAATCAATGCACCGTACCCACCTGTGCAGATACTGCACGGCGCTCGCCATGTCGCGCACGTGGCGCACGCAGTCGGCCTCCGAGTACGGACCCTTGTCCGCGAGGCGCTCGAAGAGCTCGCCGCCCGTGCAGAGCTCGAGCACGAGCTGCACCTCGCGCGGCGTCTCGAACACGTCGATCAGCTCCACGATGTTGGCGTGGCGCTGCACGCGGCGCAGCACGCTGATCTCGGCGCGCAGCCGCCGCTCGTCCGTGAGGAAGCGCTTGATCTTCTTCACGGCCACCGCGCGGCCCGAGCGCTTGCAGCGCGCGCGGCTCACCACGGCGTAGTGGCCTCTGCTCAGTCAATGGTGAGTCTGTTCGGTTGTTCGTTCTTCCCATAGTAAAACACTCTCAGCGAACGCACCGGCCGATGTGCTGGCTCAGCACCTCGTACGCGTCTTCGAGGCGGCGACGTGGCGGCTCAGACTCGGAATCGGACTTGGCGGTGGCGCCCGCGGAGGGCGACGCCAAAGCGCTCGGCGGCTGGTTCCCCATGCTGGCGAAGAGGCGTCTGCTGCTGGGGAAAAGAGAAGTGAATTATGAGAGATCGGTACTTCAAAGAGCTGGAAAATGGTTTGACGATGTTGGGATCGGAGGGAACGAGAATGAGAATGTATAGAAGATGGAAGACGACTACAAGCAGTACGGGTGTCCACCGCGACGGAGATGGATGGCGGCAACTTACTCGCGCTGGCCGAGGTGGTCGCCCACGATCGTCTCATCCGTGTTCTCCGCGATCACCTTGAGCGCCATGATGTCGTCGTTCACGTTGCACAAGGTCGATATCCGGTCCACGAAGAAGTCCACGGCCGTGAAGAGCACGAACGTTGATGGGAGTTCGCTCACGCCGAACACTGTCTTGTACACCGTTGCGAGCAGCGCGATACCAGCGTTCGGGATCGGCGGTGTGCCGGCACACGCGAGCAGCGTCAGCAAGAAGATCGCCACCAACCGCCATGTCGTCAGCTCGTCGCCAGCACCAGAGGACTCGGCCAAGAAGATGATCGCGATCGGGAAGTAGAGCCCCATGCCAGACATGTTCGAGCTCGCGCCGATCGAGATCACGAAGTTCGCCAGCGACTGCGAGCACACACGCGCTTTCTTCACACACGCCAGAGACACCGGAGCAGTCACGAGCGACGACGACACCCCGAAAGCGAACGCG
>JAASGA010000397.1:0-20769 GCA_023334105.1 Globisporangium nodosum
CGGCATGAACCTGGCGATGATGGAGATGAAGATCGTGAGCGCGATGGTGCTGAGCCAGTTCCACTTGGCGCTGGTGCCGGGGCAGGCGGTCACGTACGACCTCTCGCTCACGCACCCGATCAAGGGCGAACTCATGATGCGTGTGGAGCGGGTGTAGCGTAGCCTATCACCCAGCGATGTCTGTGATGGATAGTTGTTGTCTGCTTGAACGCGAATGTATGGGTCTGCTGTGACGAAAACTGGTTCGTTGGGTTGACATGATGTGGGTATGGAGACGCCACGCAGACTCTGCTCTCGCACTGGTATGTACTTCGGTCTTGACACGAACGAACGCTAGCGGCGGGTAAGGTCGACGGATGAACTGGTGCTATTCAGTGGAGCCTACCAAGAGACCGCCTTGGCGGTACCAGGGACAGCGTCCAGGCGCGATCTGCTGAGAGCAGGCAACCAGTGGACATCGTGGCGATCTGGCAGCTCAATCATCTCGGGCTCAGCTGCGACGGAGAATCGAGTGGCGAATCAGCGCGAGGTGTGGACGAGAGAAGCTGCGCTGCTGGTGGTGGACCCATCCCCACCGCTCATACATAGCTACACTTTCTCATGAAAGAACATGTTGTGGCCACCACTTCCTCGCTCGCTGCCGCCGTCGCTCGATCACTCGGCGATTCGCTCCGACAGACACAAGCAACAAGCGACCACCATGCTGCGCACCAGTTCGACTTACGAGATCACCAGCTTTTCAGCAGTCTCAACTCACCTCGACGACGACGCCCTACTCGCAGCTGCGATTCAAGGAGACCTCGCGTATGCGCGATACGAGGATGATGGTGACGATGACGGCAGCGAGACGCTGCTGCACGTGGCTGCGCGCCGCGGCCGCCACGACCTCATCCAGCATCTCGCGAGCGGCGCGATGGTCGACGCGCGAGATGCCAGCGGGTGGACGGCGCTCATGACGGCGATCGACCTCGGAGACCTCCGGACGGCGACGGAGCTCATTCGCGCAGGCGCAGACGTCCGCCTGCTCTGCGTCCGGCGCTACGACTGCTTGAGCTGTGCGGTCGTGCTCTTCGCGCAAGAACCTGAATGGCGCCAGCGAGAGGAGATGATCCGGTTGCTTGTCGCGAGCGGCGCAGACGTGAATGCACAACATATTGAAACCGGCGAGACGCCGCTGCACCTTGCGACGCGGTTCGAGAGCCTCAGCGCGATGGCGACTCTGCTCGAGCTCGGAGCCGACGTGTCTGCGGTTGACAAGGACGAGCGCACGATCGTGGACATGGGGGTCGCGAATGGTTCGCTGTCGCTGCTGCAGTGGCTCGACAAGCAAGGACGGACCGAGGACTTTGAGCGACAGCACACGCAGAAGCGCACTCCGCTCGCAGCCGCGGTGGCGACAGGGCGTCTCGACATCGTGGAGTTCCTCGTAACGAGCCACGACCGACGGATACAGGAAGCTCGAGCGAGCGGCTCGCCATCACACGAAGAGCACGTGCGCATGTACAGATCTGAGGCGCTGTATTGCGCGCTGCAGAGCCGCCAGTTCGCCATGGTCGCGTTCCTCTGCGCGCACGGCGCCGACGCGTCGCTGATCGGCAACGGGGTAGGGTACAGACACACCAGCGCGTTGCACATCGCGGTCAAGTACGGCTGCCTCGCCATCGCCGAGTTCCTCATCGAGCGCCAGCGAGCAGACGTGAACTACCGGAACCAGCGCGGCCGCACGCCACTGCACGTCGCTGTGATTGAGAACCACACCGACATGGTGAAACTGCTGCTCATACACGGCGCGGACCTGGACACAGTGTCTGCGTCTCGGATTCGGTTCATGGCGCAGCAGACGATGGACAGGATGACGGCGCTGGAGCTGGCGGTCTGGCACGGCCACTACGGCGTCGCAGCCCTGCTGGTGCAGCACGGCGCCTGCGTGTACGACGTCGACTGCGCTGCGAAGCGGTTCGACGCGTTCTTAGGCATCACAGACGCTGAAGTGCATCGCACAGTGCTAGAACAGGAGCGCATGCTAGTAGCTGCGCAACATTGAACGGGTAGCTCTATACGACTCAGTCTTCTTCGTCGCTGTCGTCCGAGCGAAGGCGCCACATGATCCGCCTGCGCACCGGAGCTCCTGCGAACGCGAAGATCGCCGCCATCGAGTCTGCGTCCAGCGAAGAGCCCCGCTCGGCAGAGCCACGATCGAGGACGCTCAGAAACGCGAGCTTGCTGCGCGGTGAGCTCACGATCTTCAGCAGTTCGTCTTGGAACCGCTCCTCGAACTCGAGACAGAGCGAGGCGCTGTGCAAGCGCGCATGCAGCTGCTGCAACTCGAGCACGACAAGCGTCTTGTTGACTGCCAGCATCTCGCAGATGCGCGCGAGACTCTGTCCACTGACGTCGCTGCATACAAGTCGCAGCTCGCGGAGCTTCGTGGGCTGCTCTCGCGAGCTCAAGACACCAATCAGCTTGTCGATGCAGCTGCTGGAGATGTCCGTGTCGTTCAAGTTCAGCGACTCGAGGCCTCGGAAGAACCGCGAGTTGGCTCCAGCGAGGAGGAGCGCGTCGACGCTGCTGCCTTGGACGCTGCAGCCCTCGATGTCCAAGTGCTTGAGGTTCACGCAGTGCGCGGCGATCGCCCCGATGTCCACCGTGTTGAACTTGACACTGAGCAAACTGAGGTGCCGCCCGATGCTCTCGATGAGACTCGTGATCGGCGTCTTCTTCGACGACAAGCGATGGACTGTCAGCTCGTAGAGGCGATCGATGCTCATGTCGTAGTCGCCCTCGCTTGCTGACGTTGCTTCCTCACACTTGATCCAGCCGATCCCGAAGCCTGGGTACACGATGCATACCCAGCCGTCCACGTTCCTTGCGAGAACCTCCAGCTCTCTGTCGTGATGCAGCGTTCCTAGGCATAGTGCCACGTCGTTGGCACTCTCGTAGACAACCGAGCCAGCCTTGAAGTAGTGAAGGTGAGGTGTCTCGGTAACCACTCCGCGCCAAGGCCTCCCGTCGCACACGAGTTCGGCTGCCGGATCCGACAGCGTGCTCTTGACGGCCTTCGCGTCAGCGACGCGCAGCTCGATACGCGACAGATCGATCTTGGTGAGCGCGAACGGCGTCTGGAGCCGCTTCGAGCGCGGGTAGAAGAGTCCGAACGCCAGCCATCGCCAGCACTGCTTCCGGTCTTCTGCGCTGACACGGTTCAGCGTCGAGAGCAGCGAGAGGTCTTCGACCAGACACCCGTAGCGAAACGAGGAGCACATGGCCGCGAAGTGCTGCAGACGCAGCGACGAGTGGTCGAACGACAGGCGACGCATTGTCAGCGGCGCAGGCAGCGTCTGCGACCTCGATGCGCTCTGGTCGAGCGGCTCCGTGAAGACGACGTTCAGCATCTCCACGATCTTGTCGGCCTCGTCGCTCTCGCGGTGCCGTGAGAAGAAGATGTCGTTGAGCGCGATTTCTGCGATGCGGTAGATGCGCTTGTTCCTCTCCAGCAGCTCACCGAGCAGCGCGAGTTGCTCGACGTCCATCTGATTGTGGCTCAGGTCCAGTGACCGGATGGCGACGCGGCGATCGGGACGCGCGTAGAGCTCGTCGAGGAATGCGATCAGTGTCTCGAGCATGGGTATTCCGAAGTTCGCGAGCTGTGAGAACTTGAGCCCAACTTCGACAACCTCATCATCGTCGCCCCCCTCGCAGAAGGCACGCAGAAGCGCGTTGAGCGCCTCAGGGTCCACCTCGTACTGGTGGAGGCTCAGCACGACGCGCGGGAACTCCGGCAGCGCGAGCATCCAGCGCTCGAGGCCTAGCTGCAGCTCGCGCGCGCGCCCGAAGCGCGGAAATGCGGCAGCCCAGAGATCCTCCTTGCGCTGCGGGCGTGCAGCCGTCGTCAGCGCCTGCGAGCGGCGCAGCAGCCGCAGCAGCGCGCGCACGAACACCTCGAGCGGCAGGAATGGCTCGAAGAAGCGGCTGCTCGGCGCGAAGGTCGCAGCGTCCGCGAGCAGCGGCGGCGGCGGCGCCAGCAGCGCGAACTCCCAGCCGGAGCGCGGGCAGCGCAGGAAGTCGCCCAGCCGCACGCCCGGCGCGAGGTCTCGTAGGTCTCGAAGGTCTCCGAGGTCTCTGGTAGTTGTCATGCGTGTCAACTCGGGAATTCACCTTAAGGTGAATTCGGCCACTCGGTACGGGTGAAATGCGAGATGGCGCTCAGTGAGTTGCTCGATTTAGCAAGCATAAGAGCGGTTTCGCTACTCTGCTCGAACAAGGTCGCTGTACCCGTCTCGAGAGAAAGACGTGCAAGATGACCTCGCGCGTCAGTCCAGTCAGCCCGACCGCGAAGCGGGTAGGCGCGGCGAGTGATGTCGCGTTGTGGCCGCGCTCGTCCTGGAACCTCTTGGTCGAGTCGGTTCGGCGGACAAAACGCACTACAGTCGTCGCAGTTGTCCCGGGATCGTCCGCACAAGGACCGCGCGTTCGGCGCCAGCAACTTGGTCGCAAAAGCGGAGCTCGGGGGTGCGCGCAGACGCGCCTGGTGCACCTGACGTTTTTCCAGGCATTCGGGCTGCTCGGTCCGCCGCTGTTGTTCGTGGTCACTCTCTCGGCGGCGTGGACGGTGTGGCTCATGGCGCTCAACTTCGATCCGAACGCGACCGCGAACTTCCTCATGGGTACCGAGGACTTCGACAACGGTTCCTTCTGGCTCCTCCTCGACACAGACCCGGCGCTGCTGGCGTTCATACTCATCGGGCTCGGCTCGGTGCTGCTCGGTTTCGTGTTCGCCATCCTCAAGATGACGCTCTGGCGAAACAAGGTTGTGCGCTCCCGTGGTCCAAGCATCACGAAAGCCATCTCGCAGCGAGGAGGAAGCACCACTCAAAGTGCACTCCAGATCTGGAACAATCTCACGGGCTTCCAGGGCAAGCATCGAAAGCTGTGGGTACGTTCACAACTGACTCGTGGTCGATGAGGGTTGGTACCTTCGATGAAGCTGAGGGCTGCGACTCGTGACGTGTTCTACTCTCGCTGATACCTCAACGCGCAGAATATTTGGCTCAAGATCGTCGACTTCGTCTTCCAGTCGCTGACACTGTATCAGATCCTGGAAGCGGGTTTCCCGGACGTGCTCGGCTACATGTACGCTGTCCTCGTCTCGTTGAACTCGCTCTCGTGCGTCTTCGTCATCCTCGCACACCCGAGGGTGTCCTCATTCGGCGAAATCCTCCTCGACACAGTGTACGTATTAGTAGTAGTGCCACTCTAGCGCTGATCACCGTTTCGGTGCATGCTCTCTCGAACTGACCGCTGCGCTTCCAGATTCGACACGGTCATGGCAGTCGGCGCCCCAGTCATCCTGCTCCTGTTCAGCTACTTCAACTTCGACTTCGACCGGGAGATGCTCCGTATCAACCTCGAGATGGCTCCAGTTGGCGCGTACGAGCGTCAAGCTCGCATCATGGCCGATCCCGTCCAAGTCACGATCTTCTTGCTGAGCTTCAACGCGCTGCGGATCTGGAACATCCTGGACTTTGTGCTCCGAATCGGCATGAACATGTCGTTTTGCTATCGGCTCAAGCGGGTGATTGAGGTGAAGATCCAGATGCAAGCCGCAGGACTGCGACGTCGTTCATCCGACCAGAAACTGCAATCGGCGATGGCCCAGAGTTCGGTGCCAAGGTGGATGGCGATCCCGTTCGCTGCGTTCTCCTGTGTTGTCGTCGTCTACGCGCACCTAGCCACGACTTCAGCAGCTGCAGCATGTGCCAGCTACACCGAGTGCGTCGCATATGCCCATCGAATCACCCGCGCAGACATGTGTCCGTGCATCGCGCTCGTCGATGTGGATAAAGCCCCCAAGACCTACGAAGAGTGGACCGACCCGCCCGACGCAACCCCAGTCGTCAAGACTCTCGCTGCATCTGGCGACCTCCACGTGCTCCAGATCATCAACCGGCAGCTAGTCGAGCTGCCAGAAGCGCTTCTCGGCTGCAGCGGACTCAGCTATGTGTAAGTGAGCCATGAGCGCTGAACAACATGTGGTACTGACAACAGTGTTGTTTCTGCAGCTCTCTGATATACACCTCGACCGCGTCGATCCCATCATGGGCGACAGGTCTCCAGAACCTCGAGTTCCTGTACGTGTGTGCCCACGGTCTGCTTGATATTCTCTCGTGGTCGTCCAACCTGACGCGCGCTACTCCCTTGCTAGGCACATCGAAGGAAAACCTGGCTCTACGCACTTGGTGTCGATGCCGACCGATCTGTTCTCCAAGATGTCGCTGCTGAGCACACTCCACTTGGGCAATCACAACAATTTGACAAAGCTACCGTTGTTCGAGGGACTCACGAACCTGAAGAGCGTGACGTTAGCAGGCGTGGGCATGACGGAGCTGCCTTCGTTCGAGCCTCTGAAGAAACTGCGGCGGATGGAGATCATGTCGAGCACTGGCATCGAGCGGTTCCCGAGTCTCGCGCCGCTCCAGAATCTCATCTACCTCGTGATCACGCGCGTCGGAGCGTGCTGTGACGAAGCGACAAACACGTGCAGTGATGCGACGTGCGCGAGCGCTCTTTGTGTTGGCACCGGCGCGGGTGACGGCGTGGATGCAACATCAGTGGCGATCCTCGAGAAGTTCAACAACACCGTCTGCCCAGCGATGACCGGCGGAGGGCCGCCACCTAGCAGCAACTCGACTGCGGGGATCGAAGAGAAGAAAGCGGACGTCGCTGTGTGCGGTGGAGTCCTTTACCGGCAGTGCAACATGGCCGGAGCAAGCGAGAATAGCACAGTCGCGATGTGCTACAACGACATGATGCAAGTGATCTCGTGCACCCCGAAGGCGATCAACATTGTGATTCGGAAGCTCCAGATCCAGCAGTCGACGGGCTTGCCGTGCGACCCAGTAGAAGAGAAGTGGCTCGGTTGTCCAGTCATTCCGTGACCACATGGCTAGAGAGTCTATGTCTAGTTGCTACGTGCATCAACGAGTGAGCCTGAAGACTTCCTCTTGAACCCTCTACTTGTCTCGACTGGCGATAGCTTAGTTATTCCGGTCCCAGTGTAGGTACGAACGTCCTGTTCGCCGTTGCTGCCGTGACGGAGCTAGTGCTGGAGCTCAAGAGCGAAAAGGGCCGTGACCATGACAAAGCAGAAGAAGGCCGTGCGTCCTAGCGCCTATCCCGGCGCGAGACTCGACAGCGCTGCGTGGCGCACAATTCTCGGAGCGTCCACGAACAAGATTCACGCAGTCGTCCCACATGCGCCGCCAGCACCGCCTCGCTCAGACGGTCCGAACCTGCAGCGGACTGGAGCTGGCGAAGAACCTCCACGAGAGCACCACCTTACGTTTCTCCAGAACTTTGGACTCCTCGGCGTCCCGCTGCTGGCGGTAGCAAGTACCTCGATTGCATGGACGACGCTGCTTCTCGTCCTGAACGTCGCTCCGAACACGACTGCAAACTACTTGATGGACACGACGGAGTTCGACGACGGCAGCTTCTGGCTCATCGCTGATCCGAGTTCGTCTCTCATTGCAACCGCTGTCATTGGACTTGGCGGTGTGCTGCTCGGGTACGTCTACGCGTTCCTGAAGATGACGTGGTGGCAGAACGAAGACTTGCCGGACTCGAATAGCCAGGCGCTGATGGCGCGGATCACTCGCGCACTCGTGAGAGAAGGAGGCACACGGCAGCAGCTCCTCGAGTTCTGGAGCGAGCTCACAGGGTTCCAAGGTCAGCGCCGCAAGTTCTGGGTGGGTTTGGCTGTGCTGGCGCTTGTAGTTGGAAGCGTTCTAAGCTATCTACTGCGCCTAGCGCTGACTGTGTGTACATTGATCCTGTTCATTGCTCAGAACCTGTGTCTCAAGACGGTCGACATCTTGCTCCAGATCATCTCGCTTGAGCGCATCCTCGAGCTGGGTTTTCCGACGGATCTCTGCTACGGATACGCCGCGCTCATCGCGGCGAACGCGCTCTCGTGTGTCTTCGTGATCCTCACTCCCGACCGCCGCTCAGCGTTCAGCGAGATCATCATCGACACTGCGTACGAACTCGCCATCTGTTGCTACTGAGTTCTATGCATGCAGCGCAACTCGCCTGACGTCTCTGAGTCCAGCTTTGATCTGTTCTTTGCAGTCTTCTCCCCTCTCATTGTGCTCGTGTACAGCTACAAGAACTTCGACTTTGAGCGCGAGCGCTTCCGCATGTACACTACGCTCATGGACGAAGGGAGCTTTGAGCGGCAGGCGCGGCTCATGGCCGACCCCTCCCAGGTGTTCCTGTTCCTGATCAACTTCGGGGAGCTCCGGATCAAGACCGGTCTGGACTTCGTCCTGCGCATCGGGATGAACCTGGCGTGCTGCTATCGCCTCAAGCGTATCGTCGAAGTGCGGATCCGGCAGCGTCGGAAGATGCTCTACCACGAGCGTGAGCGCACCGCGATGGCCGTTCAGCCGCTGCCCCAGAAATCCGTATCCAAGGCGATGGTGCTTCCGTTCATTGTCGCCGGAGCGTTCGTTGTGGTGTACACGAATCGCTGCATTGCCAATTCCGCCGCTGTGTGTGAGGCGCACCCGACATGCGTCGCGCACGCTCACCGCGCAGACAACAACGACTTGTGTCCGTGTCTGGTGCTCATCGACGTCGAGGTGGCACCGAAGACGTACGCGGAATGGCTGAACCCGGTCGACGTAACAGAGAGCGTCAAGCAGCTCGCAGCGTCGGGAGATCTGAACGTTCTCCAGCTGATCAACCGCCGACTTGAGGAGCTGCCAGAAGAGCTGCAGAGCTGCACCGAACTCAAGCACATGTACGTGTGTGCGCTTCTCCAGGGCCGTGTTGTCTGCGTGTCCAACACTGACGACGTGGTGTTCGGCTGCGATGCAGGTCGCTGATGTACACTGGCACCACAAGCATCCCTGCATGGGGAAAGACTCTCACCAAGCTGGAGTTCCTGTACGTTTCGATCTGCTTGTGTGCGGTTCCCGTGCTTCAGGCTGCTGACGCTCGCGATGGGCAGGAACATCGAGGGCCATCCTACGATCGCGTCACTCGATGCTATCGCTCTGGACCTGTTCGACGACATGACAGAGCTGACGTATGTTCATCTTGCGCAGCACCCGAAGCTGCAGAGCCTCCCGTCGCTCGAGGGGTCAACGAACCTCAAGAGCCTCTCTCTCGTGGGCTTCGAGATGGTCACTGAGATCCCGTCACTGCGCACACTCGAACGACTCGAGCGGCTCGAGCTTCTCCAACTGCCCAAGCTGGCGCAACTCCCCGATCTCTCTGCTCAGCGACAGCTCGTTCACTTTGTCGTGAAAGAGTCCGCGGTGTGCTGCAACGGGTTCGTTGGCACGTGCGGCCTGTCGACTGGCGTCTGCCAAAGCGACGAAGCGTCCTGCGTCGACAGCATTGTGGTTGCAAATCGCAGCCAGCAGACGACCAAATTGCTCAAGCAGTTCAACAGCACGCTCTGCCCAGCAGCACAGACCCCTCCCGCGTCATGTTCCGGCATCGTATCTCCGGAAGCAGGGGCAGAGATGTGTGGAGGCATCCTGTACCGGCAGTGCAGTCCGCAGACAGCACAGTCGACAGGGAGCAGCAGCAGCAGCAGTGGGAGTTGGATGTGCTACAACAGCCAGATGCAAGTGATCACGTGTAAGTGCTCGCCGGCCAACATCGCAGTTCGGAAGCTGGAGATCCAGAAGGGACTCGGAGGCACGTGCGACCCAGTGGAAGAGCAGTGGCTCGGGTGCAGGTGAACACGTGGGTTGGGTGCATCAACGCAACAGTGAACACGTCGTTCGGCTTCGGGTGGCTTGACGTGATCGTCTCTTGTATCATTGAACTCTACGAGTGAACTTGAGATTCCGTTTCACTTCACAAGGCTCGATATCGGTGCCATGCGCGGTGGTGCTGACAGCGGACTCCGCAGTGAGCGTGCAGGCAACAGCAGCCCGACAGCGAGCAGGAGGAGCAGCTCACGGGATGGCGACGACGCGCCAAGGAGCACGTCCGCCTCGTTCTTCATCGTCCGCGAGCCTGTGATCGCGCCTGCTGGAGGCTCGGACGACGCGCACGTTGAGCAGCTACGACGGTCAACTACCTCGTCATCCAGCGGCAGAGCGAAGAGTAGCAAGAAAGGAAGAGCTTCGCCGCTCTCGCCAGCCTCTCGTGACGACGCGCCGCGAGCACGAGCGAAGCAACGATCTGCCGCTTCCAGTGATGACGCACTGAGGACGCTTCACGCTCATGAAGAAGGCGAGTTCGAAGACGATGGTCAAGCGGAGAGCCGATCAGAGTCACAGGGCGAAGCTCAAGCGCGGGAGAAGAGACCTGCTTCGCTCACCATACTGAACCGTGTCGGCTCCGCACCCGACCTCCCGCTCCACAGCTCGGTGAGCTCGGCGGTCTACAGTTCCTCGAAGAAGCGCAACTTGCGGAAGCCGGTTGGCGCGAGCGGTGCTGGCCCGCACTCGGTCGCGCTGCAGCGCAGCCGACTGATCCCTCTTCCGATCAACATCCGCACTGGGACGCTGATGAAGGACTCGAGAAGCACCACCACCAGCAACAACAACAGCAGTAGCGTCGACTTGCGCGGCAGCAGGTCAGCAGTCGTGCTCAGCGCCGACAGCTCGCAACAGCAGCAGATTGACCAAGAGAGATCGGACGCCGACTACGCGATCGCAGCGCTCAAGAAGCGACTCACACTGATGGAGAAGGAGGCAGCGCGCGACCTGAAGCAGAGACAAGCACTGGACAAACAAGCTGCGCAGCTCGCACGGGAGAACCAGCGCCTGAGTGCTGACAAGCAGGAGCTGCAGGGCAAGCTTGGCCAGCTGGAGAAGGACGTGGTCCTGCAGAGGCATTCGTTTGAGAAGCTCTCGGACCGATACGCCACGATGTACAGCAACCTGCAGAAGCTCACAGAGCTGCAGCAATCCGCCAGCCCCGACAACTACACGGGGTCCGTGCAGTCCGTGCTGCAGGCGCTGACGCGCGAGAACCAAGAGCTCCAGCGCAAGCTCCGGGTGCTGGAGGCGCGGCATGTCGAGGACAAGGCGCTTGCAGGGAAGCAGGAGAAGAAGATCAAGCGACTGCGAGCAGAGATAGAGGCGCTGCAGCACATGAACGAAGCCAACAGCAGAGACGACGCAGCGTCCGAGGTCCACAACGAGTACTCACACAAGACAATCGCAGATCTCAAGGCATCGCACCTCACGCTCGGCTCGACAGCAGGAGCGAATGGGAGGGCGGCTCTCAACGGAGCTGTAGGTGCCAATGCAAAGAACTTTTTGCCTAACAGCAGCACGACGACGAGTGGGTCGTCGAGCCACCTCATCAGCGCGGGAGACTACCAGTACATCGACCCCAGCATCCTCAAGGTGCTCGAGAAGGTCGACTCGCAGTTCAGCATCTCGAACGCCATCAACCTGTCCGTCGTGCTCAAGAAGTGGCTCAACAGCTGCCTCCGCGTCGTGAGCTCCACGCACCTCCCGTCCGTGCTCAAAGTGTGCGTGCAGCGCCGTCGTCGTTGCTCGTACGGCTCGAGTGCCTGTCTGGTCCCTCGCTCTCACTCTCTCTCTCTCAATCTTGCCTCGCAGCCTTCTCACGCGCATGTGCGAGCTGCTCCACTGCGACCATGCAGCGATCTTCGAGGTCAACCACACAGAGCGCAAGCTGATCGGCAGGTACGCCGAGAGCGGCAACGTGCACTGGGAGCTGCCGCTCGACAAGGGCATCCTCGGCTTCGCGGCGCGCCAGAACGCGCTCTGCAACGTCCAGCGAGCGTACGACGATCCGCGGTTCTACAGCTCGACCGACACGATCACGGGGATCCCATCGCGCGAGGTGCTGTGCATCCCGATCGTGCACGAACTCCAGCCCGAGCAGCCGCACTGCGTGTTCGCCGTCCTGCAGGCGTGGAACACGACGCACCAGAAGCCGTTCACTCCGAATGACCAGATCCTCGGCGGGCTGCTGACGATCCAGGCAGGGACCATCTTTCTCCAGACGAAGGTGGACTGCGCTGCTTGCTGTCTTCAGGTGTTCTCGCATCGCTCTCGCTAACAGTGAACCCGTCTCTCGACGACGCCGCAGGTGACGAGAACGCTCCAGAAGATCAACGCCAAGCTCGTTCGGATTATCCGCATGCAGCACGAGATCGTGTCGGCGAATCCGAGCATCGCTACGCATGAGGAACATGAGGCAGCGGAGAGACATCCACCTTCCGTCACTGCTTCCATGCCACTGCTGCAGCTTGTAGCGAACGCGCAGAAGCAGTTCTCCGAGTGCATCGGCATCAAGAAGCTCCGGATCTTCGTGCTGGACACTGACGTGATGCGGATGTGGCATGTCGGCTCGGAGCTGGACGCGAACAGCGGACTCGTCGGGTTAGTGCGCAGGTACTCGAACGTGCTCTCATCGCTCTGCAGCTCGGTACTCAAGCCGACCTCCAGTTCGTGTGTGATTGTCGAAGACCCGCCATCCGAAGCCACGTTCAACGACATCGTGGATCTCAGAGGAGGCGCCAGAGGCTTGTACCTCGCACCGATCACGTCGCCGTGGGGAGAGACCTCGCTCGGGATGATCCAGGTCGCTCGACCCGCTGTCAGCTCGTTCACGCCAGGTGACGACCCTGGCTTCGCTGCTGCTGTGGCGAGAGAGAAGCAGTCCGCTCAAGCGGCGGAGGACTCGCTCACGATGGAGCTGATCGAGACGTTCGCGAGGGTCTTCGCTGGACTCCTGCATCACGTCACGGCCCAGCAGTTGTACGACACGTGTCCGCAAGAAGTCCACAACGCTCGACTCGCGTACACCACCGACCGCCTCGACTGCCTGGAGAACGAGTACCGCGAAGAGGAGGCGCAGAACGAGGCAAAGGAGGAACAGATCGCACGCACACTCGCAGCCACTGCGATGATGGAGCGCCGGTTCTTGGAGTCTGCGCAACGCGAGCGAGCGAGCGCCACTCGCGACGACGAGGTTGCTGTGCGGCGCGTCTCATGCACGGAGGCAGTGCTCCATCCCCACACGAGTCTGCACGTGCGCGATTCGCGGCGGATCTCCTCAGCTGGATCGACTCGGAGGAACATCGACATCGACGCGGTTCATGCTGAAGCGACGGAAGTCATCCACCGCGCCGATGCAGAAGAAGTGGATCTCGAGTTCCAAGAGGATGCTGAGGCGGATGACGAGACTTTGCACTCGGGAGACGACAACGATGGCGGCGACAACGATGAAGAAGCCGCTGACCACGACAGTGACACTGGCGAAGCAGGAGACGCTATCCAAGATGCTGATGTGGACCCACTCGACACCGAAGCTGGCGTAGCACTGGCGGGTGTCAGGTACGAAGGTGGCGTAGATTGTGAGGGAGGTCGCTCATGGAGCGAGCTGCAGAGTGAAGAGGGTGTCGATGAGCTGCCATCCGATGCCATCGACTGGAATCACGAACAAGAGCATGAGATCGAGCTGCCGGAGGACGACCGCGTCGATGATGGAGCGTTCTACCAGCAGGAGCAGGAAGGGGAACTGGAGGAGCAGGAACAAGAACGCTTCGGTGCACTCGACGCACAAGAGTGGCAAGACGACGAAGGTGGCGGTGGTTCGTGGAGGGACGAACGCGAGGTTGAAGCGCCTGTGGGTCTCATCTCGACGGACTCGATGTACGGAATCGACCTCAGCTACAGCGACAGCTCGCCAGCCGAGCTCACTCCCGGCAGGAGCGACTCGTTTTCTCCTGTTGACGAGCAGCCTGGGAGCTTTGCCACCTAGAAGCACTCACGTCAGCAAGTCTGTTAGCCACCAGCTTGCTCTCTCGACCTAGTTGAGCACACGCAAACACGCAAAGTTGGACACGTAACAGTGTTGGAAGCTACACGCGCACCAGCCACATAAGACGCCGACGCGCTCGTCGTCACTCTTGGGTGTCGTCGCTCTTGAACGACGTGTTGCGCGACGCGCACAGCTTGCCGAAGTGACGCACGACGCGGCGGAACGTGCGCTCGCTCGACGACGAGAACAAGTCGCGCTGGAACTCGCCGGCTTCGTCCGCGGTGAGGAACCCTGCGAGCGGCGGGTTGCCCATCGAGACGGCTTCCACGAACCACGCGCCCATCCACTCCTGCAGCCGCTGCCCGTTCAGCTTGGCGAACTGAACTAGGACACCAGCGATCGAACCGTAATCTGCATCCAGACGCGTCACCGGCACCGATCCCAGCACGACACCGGACAGGAGGCGATTCACCAGCCGCTGGCCACCGCACGCCTCGCCTCCGAAGAAGCTCTGCTCCAGCACGCTCTCGAACGCTGCCAGTTTCGGCGTCGGACTGCTGTACGCCTGCAGCCCCTGCACGAGCATCTCCTCCAAGAAGCACAGCGCTGCCTTGTTCGCATCATTGTGCGAGACCTCGAGCGACATGACTGCGCACTGGAAGAGGCTGTCAAGCATCGCAGCCCCGTCAGCGTTCCACGGCGCAAGCAGCACCTGCGGCACACACGTGAGACTGCGCTGCATCAGGAAGAAGAGCTCCTCGACGACGTCCGGGTGCGACTGCACCGTCGCCCGCGCCTTGAAGATCGGGAACGTCGTCTCCGCGAACACGCGCAGCAGCTTTGCGAACAGGTTGACCATCTCGTCGCTCTCGTCCCGTCCGAAGTACTTGAGCACCATGTTCCCCACGTACAGGTACGACGACTTCGGGTCGCTCTGGTAGAACGACAGGATGTTGTCGACCAGCTGCGGCAGGAAGGGCTGGAACGCGTTACCGCACGTGCGCAGGATGCGCTTGTAGCAGCGGCACACGCGCTCGACGAGGTCGTCTTTGCCACGGAAGAGCGCCAGGATCTGGTTGAACAGCGGCCACACCTTCTCGGTCAGCGTCATGAGCGGATGCTGCTGCTGGGACGCGTCCAGCTTGCGTATGTCCACATCCAGGTGGTCGTAGATACAGATGAGGCGGGTCACCTCGACTGACGCCGCGGATGCGCTCACGCTCGCTCCAGACGAAGCCGCCGCGAGAACTGCCCCGAGTCGCTGCCCAATCGGCTCGAGGATCTGCTCCAGCAAGACGAGAACCGCTCCCAGGTCTTGCGTCGAGGCGACACCTGCCAGCATTCCCTCCAGGATGAACGTCTGATCCTCGACGACCAGGATGTCGTGCTTCTCGATGTGCAGGTAGAACGCCGTGATGTCACCCCCGAGCAGCGCCCAGCAGTCCGTCGCGATCGAGCGGATCGCCGCGGAGGCAGCGCGGGCCACCTCCCACTCGGCGAAGAGCGGGTCCTGCGTGCTGCTCATGACGTTCTGGTTCAGGAACTCGAGTTGGTGCGGAAGGAACGACGGGTGCGTCTTGAGCCACTCGACGTAGCGCGACACGATGAGACACGACGTGTAGCAGATCGCCGGGTGCTCGGAGAACCGCGGCAGATGCTGGAAGATGAGCTGGATCGGCGCGTTCACGACCTCGGGGCTCGCCCGCTCGACGTGGCGCGCGATCGACCGGAAGCAGAACAGGTGCGCCTCGATCGCCTCCCACCGGCGCTGCTCCACCGGCAGCTGGAAGATCCGCTCGAGGCCCTGCACGCAGTGCTGCAGGATCGACTCGGCGCCGAGCAGCTCGCACACGTCCCGGAGGATGTCGCCCAGCTCGTGCCGGAACAGCTTGAAGTCCTGCTGCTTGTCGGACGGCAGGCGCGGGAACTCGTCCTGGAACTGGAGGTGCTGCATGCAGATGCCCGCGAGGCGCATCAAGCTCGGCGCCAGCTTGGCGACCTTTGCGTCGCGCTCCACGCGCTCGGTGCGCAACAGCTCCTCGATGAAGCGGAACCAGAACGGGACCGTGACGTCGGCGATCTCCACGTCCGGGTAGCTCATGCAGTCCAGGAGCAGGTCGACGACCGCGGCCTGACCCATCTCGAGGTCACCGACGAGCAGCGGGATGTACGCCTCGGCCATCTCGGTGAAGATGCGGCAGAGCCCGAGACACTTGTCCGTGTCTTCGTCCGCTGCGGCGCGCTGGAACGCGTCCTTGAGCTGCATGAGCCGCGGCACGAGCCACTGCACGAGCACGAGGTCGCGCTGCACGTCGTGGTAGCTGCGCACGAGCTCCACGACGAGGTCTACGGTCACGTCAAAGAGGGCGTCCTGGTTGAGAAACGCAACAAACGACTGCAGCAGCGGGTTGCGCACGACCACTACGGGACTCACCGCCGCGTAGCGCAGCCAGTTCCGGACGGCGCGCAGCACCATCTGCTGGGTCGCGACCGCGTCGGTGGCGGCGTGGCGGCTACTGCCGGTCGTGGCCGTGGCCTCCTGCATGATCTGCGGCAGGATCTGGTCGAGCACCGTGACGGCCCACTGGTCGACGTCCTCGCGCAGGCGCTCGCGCGCGGCGCGCTCCTGGATCTCGGCCGCCTCCTCGACGACCACGACGAGCACCTCGGCGAGCGTTGCGGGCGCCACCTGCGCGCGCGCGAGCGCGTTGAGCACGAAGCTGAGCGCGCCGCCGGTGCTGCTGCTGCTGCTGCTGTCGTGGATGCTGGCGCCGCCAAGGAGCTGCGGCTCGGTGCGGCTCGCTGCCTGCAACTCGTGAGCTGGGATGCGCGGCAGACACGCCACGAGCGCGAGCACGAGCTGCGTCTGCACGAGCTTGGGGGTGCGGCCGACCGCGAGCCACGCGACGAGCCGCTCGCTCCACGCGCGGTGCGACCAGGCGGCGGCCGGCTGCGGCTGCGGCGGGAACGCGTGCTGGCGGCGCAGCTTGTTGGCGAGCGTCTGCGCTGCGAAGAAGAGCACGGGCGTGGCCTGGTCCGTGGCGGCGGTGGGCAGGAAGCGCTCGAGCAGCGCCGCGCAGACGCCGAAAGCCGCCGGCGACAGCTGGAAGCCGCGCAGAAACGCGTCGGCGGCGCGCTGCTGCGCCGGCGCCGTCGGCTGGTAGAGCGCGTCGAGCGCCGCGAGCACCGCGTCCTCCGAGGCGGCGGCGGCGACGGGCGGCTCCATAGTACGTAGGTGGTGGTGGTTGCGAGCCTTGGTTATGTGAGGGGAGAAGTGATGAAACTCCCAAATTGACTTTACAAAAGTCAGTCAGTTTGGAAGGTCATTGGACCTTGTCAGGAAGCATGGATGCCCTCAACTCTCTCTCTCTCTCTCTCTACGCGCGCGTGGCGCTGTGGCTCGATGTGGCGCACCCGGGCACCTTGAGGAACGAGTCAAAGTCGTACTTGACGAGCTTCGGGCAGCAGCTCCAGAATTTGCCGGCGTCGTGGAACACCGGCGCGCCCGTGTGGTGCTGGCACGCGTCCGCCGCGTTCTCGGCCACCACGTACTCCTGCTGGCAACCGTAGTTCACGCAGCGCGCCTTGCCGTCCGAGCGCACGGGCGCGGGGCTGTTCCGATGCATAATCACACACACACACACAGTTCGTCATCCGATAGACAACACCCGACACCACCCCAAACCTCTTGTCACGTACGCATTCTGAGTGTCCACCGCCGCCGACACCGCGGTCACGGCGTTCGGGTTCTTCTTGTTGTAGTCGTCGATGGACTTGAGCACCGGAGGTGCCGTCGCCGCGCTACCAGCAGGAGCCGCGCTACCAGCAGCCGCCGCCGCGCCTTCAGCCGCAAGCACAGTCGGCGACTTGGCGAACTGCGCGGCGGGCGGCGCCGTCGAGTGGCGGCCGACCTGGCACGCCGGGATCTTCTCGAAGTCGTCCCAGTCGTACACCATCTTGGACGAGCAGCAGGACCAGCCCTTCTTCATGTCGTGGAACGTCGGCGGCTGCGCGTGGTGGCGGCACGCGCTCTCGTGGTTCTCCGCCTCGTTGAACTTCTGCGCGCACCCAAAGTTCTTGCACTGCAGCAGGGTCGGCGCGCCGGCGCTCGCCTTCGTCGCTGCTGGTGGATCACGTAGCGTCAGTGGGCTAGTTAGTGTGGCGGATTAGTATGGTGGATGGCATCGAGAGGAGTTCACGCACCCTCCGCCTTCGCCGGCTTCTTCGTGGACGGACCTGCTCGCAATAAGCAACACGCGACGCGTCAGCATATGACCCCATACACACAGTAAAGAACCGCATATGCTCGACGCACCCGCACGCAGGAAGAGGTCGTCGTGCTTCTGCACCGCGAAGTGCAGCAGCTCGTCTCCGTGCAGCGGCGCGTTCTTGCGCTCGAGGTGGAACTGTGCGGCCTCGAGCGCGTCGTCGGGCTTCTTGGTGTTGTAGTGCTCCACGAAGAACTGCATGGCGGCGGCAAGCAGCAGTCCGTTAGTGTTAGGAGCATTGCAGCGTGGAGAGTGGGAAGCGGTCAGCTGCACACACACACACACACACACACACACACACACACACCTCCTTGAGGTAGTCGACCGTGTGGCCCGCCCACTTGGACGGCAGCGTCATCTTGAGCGTCAGGTGCAGCACGGCGTCCGCGCTCTCCTCGTAGTGCATGTACACCTTCTTGGGCACGGCGCCGTCCATCTTGGCGGGCGTCGCCATCGTCGTCTCCTCTGGTCCAATATCGCGAGATTGCAGCCAATATAACTCATGCTGGTCAGCGTACTGTTTCACTGCGCTCAAGTACGGATACGTCCGCTCAAGTACGGTTGTCAAAATCCGATTCAAACTTGTTGACGCGCGAAAGTGCACACTCGGCGACGATGAAGCAGCGCGCCGCAGGGCTCATGCGCTCGGACCTGAGCCTGATGGTGCGCCCGCCTTCCTCTCGATGCGCTCGGACGCCATACTGCGCCTCTCACTCTCCTACCTGCGACATGCGCGCAGACCTTCCGCGGCCGCTCGAACGCGCTCGTGGAGCTCGCGAAGCGCATGTGCAGCGCCGACGACGAGTGGCAGCGCAAGTGCGACGCGATGCGCGAGCTGCGCGTGCTGTTGCGGGCGTACGCGGCGTCGCAGAGTGGCGGTGGAGGCAGCGCGGGCGAGGACGCGGTGGACGTCGCACTCTTCACGCCCGAGAACATCCAGACGCTCACGCAGCCCTTCCGCAGCACGGTGCGCTGGTGACGGCGGTGGTGGCCACTCGACTACAGCACAGCACTAGTTAACCCTTTCACTTGTTCTTATACGCGACACACAGCTGCTGGATCTGCGCTCGACGGTCGTGAAGGAGGCGTGCGACGCGTTCGCGACGCTCGCGGCGTGCGTCGGGCCGGCGAAGAGCAAGATCATCGTCCGCGACGTGTTCCCGACGCTGCTGGAGGCGCGCGGCGCGTCCAACAAGGTTCGTCGAACCTCGTTGTTGAAGCGGTGCAACGAGAGCAATGGGGGACTCATGCTTGATTCGTTGTGTGACAGGTGAACACAGGCGCCATCCACCAGTGCATCGAGGCCGTCATCAGAACCGTCCCGAGTCGCCACATCCTTGGTCCAGTGTTCCAGACTCTCAGAACCAGCAAGTACGGCTGCGCCACAGCGCATGAGGTTGTGATCATGGTCTTGTCGGTCGTTACTGATGCTGTGTACGACGGCACACTTGAAACAGGAATCGAGAAGTGCGCGAGAGCTGCGTTCGCTACCTGCAGATCGCACTCGAGAACTGGAACGTCGCCGTCTTCGACCAGTTCACCTCTCAGCTGCAGCAAGCGATCTCGGTATGTAGACGTCGCTTCTTCGTTCGGCACGGTCAACACGCGAATGTACTGCTGACCAAGCTATGATCTGTTGTGGGCTCTCTTGGTCCAGACATCGCTGAGTGACGCGTCGCAGCGCAGTAGAGAGATCGCGCGCGAGTGCTACTGGTGCGTTGGTTAGCGGCCGTGAGGAGGTGGCCACACCAAATCCCTTGCTCACACGCTTTCTTCATGAACTCAACAGGAAGTACGCTGCTCTGTGGCCAGACGAGATCGAAGCGTGCGTCTGTCGTTTGTCGTCCGGGCGGGTGAACACATTGTTTGAGAGCTCAACGTGGCTATGACTGTGTACTCGTGCAGGATGGACGCCCTGCTCTCGGGTGCAGTGAAGAAACATCTGAAGCGATCGCACAAAGAAGTGGAAGCTGAGACTCCATTCGAGGTACTGGAAGTTTGCTAATGCTACTGCTACTGGTTCACAAAAGCTCTGACCTGAAGCATGGTTGGTGGTGGTGCGAGCAGACCTCCAAGCGACGGCACCTCGCGACGATCACGAACACTGTTGCGACACCAACAGCAACTCCCTCCAAGAGCCTGGAATTTAGCGACCCGAACATGCTCAAGACACCAGTGCCGCAAAGTCAGCTCTCACAATTAACGAGACCTCGCACGTCGGAGATCACAAAGTCCACCACGAAGAAGAGCCCGATCCCGATGATTGTACGGTCCAAACCCAGGTCGAGTCTATCGACGATCTTGTCGTCACTCAAAGACTCGGTCACTCCAAGCGCTTCGGATCACATGCACTCGCGCCTCTTCCCTTCGGCATCACCGACGACAACAGGGCGGTCACAGGAAGGAAGAGCCACGAGTACACAGATTCCGACTCCAACCGCGATGACCATGTTTGCCAAGTCACGACCAGCAAGAGCAGTGCGACAACCGATGAAGCAGCAACAACAACTAAGCCTCGTCAAGCAGCAGCAGCGTGCCGCAGTTGCAGCAGTCAAGCACGCACCTTCTGCCAAACTACAGGACACAGGTGGCGAAGACTTCGACCAGTCTGACGCCAAGGAGAAGGATGCGCGAATATCAGAGCTGGAGGCGGCGCTGTCGGCTTTGCAGCAGGAGCTGTCGCAGGCGGAGTCGCGTCTGTCGAGTGCGGCGGCGGCGGCGGGCGAGCAGGCGA
>JAASGA010000398.1:0-20711 GCA_023334105.1 Globisporangium nodosum
GTGGCGCCGACACGCCGCCGCCGCTCTACGCGCTCAAGCGCGATCTGCTCTACTCCTCGATGACGAACGCGGCGCGCGTGGGCTGCTCGCGGCCGCTGGAGCGGATCGTTGCGCCGCTGAGCGAGCGCGGGTTCCCGTCCGCCGCTCCGTTCAGTGTCGATGACGTCTCGTTGTGATCGGAGCTAGCAGCCTTCGCTGAACCTCTGACCTAAATGGAGGACGACCTCGCCTTCGATCAGTCCTTCTTGGTCGTGATTCATGTAGTACAGTGTTCTGCACTATGTAGCGACTTCCTACTTGGGTTATTGTAACCCTGGGGGAGAAAATGCACGAGACGACACAGCGGAAGCGCGCGCTGCGTCGCCGCCCGCTGAGCGTCACCGCGGCAGCTGCGACTACTGCGACCGAAGGCTCCGGCGGCGCGCTGGGCGACCTCGCGAGTGTGACGGAGATGCTCGACTTCCTGGCGCAGAACCGCCTCGCGGGCGTGCGTGTCGAGCTCTCGGATGAGGACGATGGTGACGTGGAGGAGGAGGAGGAGGAAGAGGAGGAAGAGGAGGAGGAGGTGACGCACCACCGGCTGGAGAGCGAGCGGACGGCCGACGAGCCTGCCGCAGTGCCACTGCCCGCTGAGGGACACGCTGCAGAGGGAGAAGCGAAGACGAACAGGAAGCGGCGGCGGCCGGAGATGGTGCGCGAGCGCGACCGCGCGTTCGCCAAGCGCGTGTACTACGAGACGCTGGTGCGTGTGGGTTGGTAGTGTAAACTACTG
Source organism: Globisporangium nodosum (assembly GCA_023334105.1). Taxonomy (NCBI): domain Eukaryota; phylum Oomycota; class Peronosporomycetes; order Pythiales; family Pythiaceae; genus Globisporangium; species Globisporangium nodosum. Next base: position 773 of record JAASGA010000398.1, read on the forward strand.
GCTGTCCCTGTCGCTGAGTGCGCTATCACATCCAGAGGACGCTCGAGGAGTTGCAGGACGAGGCAGCGAGGCTCGAGGTGGAGGTGAACGAGCTGCTCGCGACTCATAGCGATGAGGCTGTGACGTCAGCTGCAGCAGCACCATCCAACCATGCTGAGCGCCAGCAGCTCCGAGATCGCTACGTGGCACTTGTCCGCGACAGACACGAGCTGGAAGCAGCGAACGCCGCGCTCGAAGCCCAGGTCGCGCGCATGGAGAAGTTCGAGAAGCTCGCGGTGCAGCTGGCCGGCGCCGAGCTCCGCGCCACCGAGCGCGCACAGCAGGAGTGGGAAGCCCGCGGCGCGCGGCCGCCAGGCAAGGGCGAGTACCGCGAGATCACGAGCGAGTACTGCGCGCAGGTGACGGATCGCGCCTACAAGCGCGTGCTCGCGTACCGCGAACGCAGCCCGAGCAGCTACACGTGGGGCGCCGAGCTCTTCGGCTGGAAGGACTTCCGCAGCGTCGAGCAGAGCTGCATCACATACTCGCTCGAGAAGATCTTCCTCTTCCAGCGCGCGGAGGCCATGACGCAGCAGTACTGGGACCTCGTGACGTCCGAGCGGGCGTCCGAACAGGTGTACTCGCCGAGCCTCAAGGTGCGCTTCCACATCCTGCAGCACGTGGACGCCAACAACATCGTGATCTACCGCACGATCGACCGGCCGTCGGGCGAGAACGGGCTTGAGCAGCGCATGCGCACGTTCGTGCTCACGTCGCGCGTGCGGCTCGAAGACGGCAAGGGCTGGGCGATCTTCACGTGCGCGATCGACCCGGCGCGCGTGCTCGTGGCGGCGCCCAAGGGCCGCACGCGGCTCGAGCCCGTGCGCGAGGAGATGTGGATGGACAACCTCAAGTGGCTCGTGTGCGAGCCCATGGGCGCGAACGGCGAGCACTCCAAGCTCGTGTTCGGCGGCGTGCTCGACAGCGTCGCGACCGCGAACCCGAGCCAGTGGATCCTCGAGGAGCTCATGGTCGGCATCCGCTACGAGCGCGGTGGCAGCGGGCCGTTCAACATTCTTTTCGACGACTAGCACGCAGCACACGGGAGGGGAGGAGGTAAGCGAACAAGAGGATACGCACATTGGCCCGAACTGCTGCTAGTACACCTGCGCGACGACGTGCTGCGGCCGGCTCGCGCGCACGCGCTCGGGGAACTGCGTGCTCTGCATCGACGCCTTCTTGCGGAAGTCGCGCCGCATCGAGTAGCTCGGGATGTCCACGCAATCGCTCGCGCCGCGGAAGAGCTGCTGCACCTCCACGCCGCTCAGCAGCGCGCGCCAGATCTTCAAGTCGTGCACGAGGCCGTTGAAGCCGTACCAGCCCGTGAACTCGGGCGTGGGCTTGGCGGGGGAGATCCCCGAGATACACCCGGAACCGACGTTCGCGTAGCCCAGTCGTTGCCAGTCGCGAAGCAGCGGTCCCGTTGACGAGTGCCGCAGCTCACCGTCCAGGTACACTGTGAGCTGCCGCTCGGTGCTGTCGTAGGTGACAACGAGGTGGTACCAGATGCTCGGTGTGAGCTCGCGCGCGATCAGCACCGGGGTCTCGCCGTGCAGCAGCGAGCAGCAGAGGTTGCCCTGCTGGTCGACGATCACGAGCTGTTTGTGGATGTACGGCCACGAAGCGTCCTCCAGGGCGATGTCCTGCGCGCCAAGCAGGATGCCGCCAAGGAAGCTGTCGGACGCGTCTGCGAGGCTGAACCAGAGCTCGAGCGAGAACGCGCCGCTCGGGGACGAGAAGAGACGATCGAGCGAGCCCGGGAGCGGAAGCGCGGAGCCGCGGTCACGCCAGCGCTCCTCGAGCCGCAGACCGTTGAAGCGGAAGCACTCGTCCAGGAGCCCGCGCTCGCGCTTGAACGACAGGTTGAGCGGCCGCGGCGTGCTCTGGATGAACGCGCCGATCTTGTGGCGGTCCATGCCGCGCACGGTCTGGCTGTTCACGGCGTAGATGATGTCGCCCAGCTGCACGTTCCCAGACGCCTCGATCTCGCCCATCGCGCCGGACGCCGACCGCAGGAACTTGCTCACGACGATCTTGGTGCCGATCGAGTTGATCTTGATCCCGAGCCACTTCTGCTGCAGCGTGACGACGCTCACGGTGTCTGCTGGCGGCGGCGGCTGCTGCTCGCTCTTGGACACGCCACTCGATGTACCGGACGAGACGCTCCTCGTGTCGCTCATCGAGCCGCGGCGGCTGTGCGTGACCTGCCGGCGGTAGTTGTCGTAGTCGGCGGGGAGCCCGCCTTCAGAGGTCCGCGATAGGATGTCCGTGCCGACCACGCGCGATGCTCTGCCGCCGTCGAAGCGACGCTGCTGGCGCTCCCTCTCGGCCAGCGCACTCAGCGACTCGACGACCGCCGCGATACTCGGTCGAGCGTCGGGGTCGAGCGAGCACATCGACGCGATCAACCGCCACGTCTCGTTGTCAACGCGCTCGTCGCGCTCAGGGAGCTCGCCAGCCGCCACTCGAGCTCGAATCGCCTGATCGTCCGCGAACCCCCACGGGACGTCGCCGCCAGTGACCGCTTCCAGGATGCACATGCCGAACGCGTAGATGTCGGAGGCGAGTCCGACGCGTCCGCGACGCAGAGACTCGGGTGAAGTCCAGCGAAAGGAGCCCGAGGCATTGAGAGCGCGAACGTTGTCTGCAGTAGTGGTCTTCCCTGCCGCCTGATCCATTGTATCACCAAAGCTGCAGAGCTTGGCTTTCCCGTCGGCGCTGACGAGGATGTTCCGGCACTTGAGGCCGTTGTGCACGAGGCGGTGCTGCTCGTGGAGGTACTGCAGCGCCAGCGCGACCTGGAAGAGCACGTGGAACACCTTGTTCTGAAGGCGTCCGCCAGCCTCGGAAGACTCGCTGAGGAGCGCGTCCAGCGTCTGCGACTCGCCTTCCGGGCTCTCGTAGACCAGGAAGAGTGGCGTCGACACGTGGCATCCACCAACGAGCTTCAGCACGTTCGGGTGGTTCAGCGGATACCACACCTCAGCTTCGCGCAAGAGCGCCTCGCGCATAGCAGCTCTCTCTTCCTGCTGCTGCTGCTGCTTCCTACTGAACTGCTTCACGATCACAGTCTTCGTCAACGGCAGCCACTCGCCGACGTGCACCTCGGAACCCGCGTCGCTGCTGAACGACCTCTTGTGCGGCGCGACGTCGTTCGGCGAGATGAACCACTCCGGGATCACCGGCACCTCGACGTCCGCGACGCTCAGCAGCAGCCGGAACACCTGCTTGAGTAGCCGCGCGCGAGTGGCGCGGTACTCTCCCTGCTCGTCCTCCTGGTCGTCGAGCAGCGCGAGGTTCTCCGCGGCGAACTTGACGAGCGCGAGGGCCTCGCGCTGCTGGTCCGCACTGTCCTGTAGCTCGTAGCGCAGCAACTCGCGGTCGAGCACCGCGCCCTGCAGCTGCTGCTCGGCGAAGTCGGCGTCGCGCTGCCACTGGACCTGCCAGTCGCGCGCCGCGTCCGCGTGCGCCGCGTTGCTCGCGCGGAACGCGGCGTCGAGAGCCAGCTGCAGCTCGTAGAGTTCGCGCAGCCGGTTCACGTCCGTGAGCCGGCGCACCGCGTTGCTGCGCGCGTTGCGCTCCACGAAGCCCGCGAGCCGCGCGATGAGCGCGTTCAGTCGCGGGTCGTCGGGACGCTCGGCTGCATCCAGGTGGGCGGCCAGCGATGTGAGGCGGGCGCGCGCGCGCTCGCAGAGCGGCTGCAGCTCCTGCAGCTCCGCGCACTGCGGCGCCAGCTGCTCGAGCGCCAGCAGCGGGTGCTGGCGAGGCGGGAGCGCGGGCGGCATCCTGCTACCTGCCTGCTGCGGGAGGGAAAGAAGAAGGCGAAGTGGTGATGCTGTGTCGACAAGAAGTGGGATGGGTACATTCTAGTAATTTTGAGAAATTAGGAGAGGATTAGGATTGGATGAAATCTCAGAATGTAATCGAACATGGTGTGGCGAACACGAATTACTAGAAGTGTAGGATTTTCAATTCGTGTGTTAACCGTGGTGGAACGTCGCTCGTGAGACTTGCGACTCGATACGATGCACCTGCACGGTCGATCGCCTTTTGAGCTCGGACGAGCCCGTTGGACGTGAGTGCACTTGATGCAGTTGCTAGCTTCAGTACACGATGACATCCGACTTGGTCGACTTGATGGAGCGCGTGTGCGCTGCTGTGCCCATGGTCCAGCTTGACAAGCTCTTCACCCGTCGGACACGTCGAAGAGTACGCTCGGTAGCTGTGTACGAGACCACAGGGCTAAGCCACAAGGCACCTGTGCGCACCGACGCAACTGTCGAAGAACTCAAGGAGGAGATCCGAAGGAAACTTGGCGCGCCGACTATAGGCATCATCTCGATAGTAAGGAGCTGGAGAACTGCAAGAGGCTCCGCGACAACTGCATCTGCTGCGAGACAGCTATTGCCATAGCGAGGTGTCTGTATAAAGTGGTTGTGTGAACGCCGAGTGTCGCGAGCGGTGATAAGAGTTCTGTGGGTTGGTGCCGATGGCGCAACACGAGAGCGGAAGTGTGCATGCTGGACGTGCGACCAAAACCAACTCGACCATCATTTTGCGCGTCACGACAGCCACCGATCGCACGCGGGACTATGAAGTCTCGCATACCAGGAAGCTCGTCGACGGACACCAGCACTACCAACAGCGACAGCAGCTACTTCCCGCGCGTGCTGCCGATCGCACTGCTCGAGCGCGTGGCCGCCTTCCTGCTGGGCTCGGAGCTCTTCGCGCTCTCACACGCCAGCAGCGACGCGCTGCAAGTGTTTTCTCGGGATCACCTGTGGTCGCCGCGACTCGGTGCATTCGCAGTTGATTCGCCTCAAGACTCGAGCCCCGACACTACGACCACTGATCTTCACGCCGTGTCGGGCAAGCAGCGCTACATTCGCGAATGTCGATCCTTCCTCTTTCCAGGTCGCGCTCGCAAGGACTCGACAAGAGACTCCGCCGGTGCTGGTATCCCAGTCCGACGACTGATGCGCGACGCGTTCGGGAGCTGGGGGAACCCGTTCTCGTTCGAGACGTGGTTCAGTCTCTCGCAGCCTGGGGAAGACTCGACCAACTCGTTGTGCAACGGTGGCGTCCTCCTCGGAGCGCAGTCGGTTCGTCTGGTCGCGGAGCCGAACGAATCACTCCGTCCCGACTCCTTCGCACACATGGTATACGTCGACGCCCAGCGCAACCTCTTCTGCTCTGCGGTCAAGGCGTTTGACCCAGACGTCCCAGTCGCATTCGCGCTGGAGCCTGAACGATGGTACCATCTCGCACTCGTGTACGCGGATCGGCGCGAGTGCGTCTACCTCGATGGCGCGTTGTTGCAAACCGAGATCGGATCGCTGCCGGCCAAGTGGAGGTCGCTGTACGCCGCGCAAGTCGGCACCGGATTCGTCAGCGCACACTCGATCGGCTCTCCGACGCAAGGCGATCGCTGGCACGAGTTTCGCGGCGTCGTTGACAGCTTCCGCGTGTATCGCTTCAGCTTGTCGTCCGATACCATCCAGCGACTCTCAAGAGGCTCCAGTATCGATGGTGAGCGCGGCGCCTTTGACGTCGCGTCGTTCTGCTTGCAGCGAGACGCCGGTGCGGGGAGCAGCGTGCAGCGAGTTCGGTGCTCGCGGCCTCGAGAGCGCTGGTGTCGGGTGATTCCTAATCCGATCCGAGACACGGACACCCTGGACGACCTTGTTGATGGTATCTAGTGACCGGCACAGCAGTTCTTCGGTCATCGGTGCCAGCCAACGCAGTATGTGCAACACGAAACGAGTGCAAAGTTCTCAGTGGCGAGTACGAGTCCTGGAAGTCATAGCACGTGTGTTCAAACGACCCAAGCCCACATGTGTCGATCAGTCGAGTTCAGTACCGAGGATGTGCTTCAAGTCCATGCTGCACTCGCTCGTCGAAGGTACCCCTACTGGAACGCTCGGCAGAGCCTCTGCTCGGGTTCCCCGAGTGCTACCAGCGTACGTCCACGATGCACGTGCTCCACTGATCCTCAGGTCACATTCGATAGACTGTTCACAGTGCACAACCAGAGTCTGACGGTGCGAGAGCTTAAGCGGTTTAAGAACGGTTGGTGTAACTTTGTCGTGTGCTTCCTCGTCTTGTATCAGTTCCTGCTTGTCCACTACGACGCATCGGTTCTTGTCGTCTCGCTGGGGTTGCAAGCGAGAGAGGGAGAGAAAGCTCCTTTGTCGCTGAACTCTCGTCTTGGAGTAGACTTCTCGCACAAGCTCGTGTGAATCGGCGGCGATGGCTTACAGTCCACAGTCAAGCGCCACGACAGATTGTGTGAGCGTCCTCGATTCGTATTTCCAGAGACGGGTTGGAGCACCAAAGGAGGCTCATCTCTCCCTCTCTCAGATGCAGTATGAGACCTCGTTAGGTCGACGGCATTCGTCACGAGACTTCATCGCGACTCTAGGACAATGTTTATCCACTCCGCAAAAGAGGTTAAATGAAATTAACCCTTCCTATCAACTGTGCACTGTTCGATTCCCTGTAATTCCGATTCCAGCAGCATACAAACTTCAAGTGAGTCGCTTGTATAACACCAAGTGGCTCGAACACTTTCCAATTCGCCGCATGGGAAGCAGAGCGCCGTAAGGCTTCGATCGAATAGCAACGATCGCTCCTGCAGCTCTAGCGCGTGGCCACCATGATGCGCGACTTTGAGTACCTGCAGCAGCGCGCGTTCCTGAACGTGGACGTGCTGGGGCGCGCGGTGGCGGGCGTGGCGGAGGTGGTGCTGGCGCCCAAGGCCGAGCTGCTCAAGGTCGTGCGGCTGCACGCGCGGCAGCTGCGCGTGCGCCGCGTGCAGGTGAACGGCGTGGACGCCGCCTTCGAGCAGCTCGGCTTCCTGGACGGTGTGGTGGACGAGGCTTACCGCGACCTGGCGGCCTTCGATCTCTTCTACCGCGGTGCCATCGTCGCCTCCAAGGAGGGCGAGCTCGTCATCCAGCTGCCGCGCGACGCGCCGATCCTGCCGCTCTCCGAAGCGGACCTGCTGGCGGCCGAGCGTGCGGCGCGCAAGCAACGCAAGCGCCGACGCCGCCGCGACGCGCCCGAAGAGGGCGAAGACGACGAAGAAGAGGAAGAGGAGGAAGAGGACGACGACGACGAGGATGACGACGACGACGACGACGCGGACGAGAGCGGCGACGAGAGTGGTCGCCGCCGCCTCGTGCTCGACCAGTGGGACATCGACAAGCTCCCCAAGAGCACGACGGGCTTCAAGCCGCTCGTCGTGCGCGTCGAGTACGAGATCCGGAACCCGACAGGCGGCATGCGCTTCGTGCTCCCGGACGAACACCAGCCCAAGCGGTCGCCGCACATGTACACGTACAGCGGCCCGTTCGGCGGGCTCTGCGATGGTGCGCGCACGTGGATGCCCTGCCGCGACACGCTGCGAGACACGTGTCCGCTGCGGCTCGAGATCACGGTGCCGTACTGGTGCGTCGCCGTGAGCAGCGGGCAGATGGTGCAGCAAGTGATCGACCGCGACGGTCAGTTCCGGTCCTTTCGCTACGTCATCAACTCGAAGACGAACTGCTCGTCGGTGGGCTTCGCGGTCGGTCCCTTCCGCCTGTACGTGCCGCCCGAGATGCCGCGCATGACGCACTTCGCGCTCCCCGAGTACTTTGAAGACGTGGTGTACTGCACGTCCAAGCTGTCGTCGACAATGGAGTACTTTGAGCAGTTCCTGAACGCCAAGTACCCGTTCAAGACGTACCAGCAGGTGTTCGTCGAAGATCCGCCGGAGGAGATCCAGTCGTACGCTGGCTGCTCGTTCCTGGACAAGAACCTGCTGCATGGTCCGCGGATCATCGACAGGGACCTGCCGTCGCACCTCGCGCAGGTGAAGGCGCTCGTGGGGAGCTGGATCGGCGGTGCTGTGGGTATCCAGACCACGAAAGACGCGTGGGTGCTCATCGGCATCATCGGGCATCTGGTGAACACATACGTGCGCTCGATCTACGGCGAGGAAGAGTACGGGTATCGCATCCAGCTGGCCATGGACGCGCTCACGACCATGGAGCTCACGACCGACCACGCCTCGCCGGCGCTGTTGTCATCCGAAGTGGACGTGTACGCAGAGTACGATCCGTCGTCACTACCGTTTCTCGAGGTCAAGGCTCCACTCGTGCTGCACATGATCGAGCAACGTGTCGGTCCGAAGCACCTGTCGATCGCGATCCAGCGCGTCGTCGCAGGAACGAGCAGCGAAATCGCCGCAACCAGTGCGTCCGACGCCGCAGCAGCCAATAAGGAGGATGCTGAGAACGGTGGTGGCACCGGCGACGAGAAGAAATCTACATCGCGAGATGGCGGAGACGAAGACACAGCCGTGGCCGTAGCTGATGGCGAGAGTGGCGCGAACGGGCCTTCTTCGAAGGCAGGACGCAACAGTGGCGTGTCCCCGGAGCCGTTGTCCACGTTGTCGTTCCTGAAAGGTGTGAAGGCGATCGCCGGTGCGCCTGGACAGGACTTGACCAAGTCGTTCTTGACCTCGTGGATCCTCGAAGCCGGCATGCCATTCTTCACAGTCGGCTACTGGTACAACCGCAAGCAGACGCAAGCGGAGATCGTGATCCAGCAGGAGGTTCCGCCTGGCGGCAAGCTGTACACGGGTCCGATCACGATCACGATTGTCGAAGACACGAGCGAGTACACATACCCGAAGCGCATCGAGAGCAAGCGGCACAAGTGGGACTTCCCGTGCCACTCGAAGGTCCGCAAGAAGCGCCGCAAACGCCAAGGTCTCGCGGACCCGGACGACTCGGTGTCGGTGGGCGGACCAGGCATGGGGCTGAACGACACACCGGTGTTCTGGGTCAAGATCGACACGGGCTGCGCATGGCTCCGCCATGTCGTGATGCACCAGCCGGACTTCAACTGGATGGAGCAGCTCCTCTCGGACAAGAAAGTGGGCTCTCGCGTCCACGCCGCGCGAGCGCTCGCACTTTTCCACCAGCCGCACGAGAAGCCGAACGTGATGTCCTGCCGCGTGCTGACCGAGTGCATGAGCGGCCTCACGACCCACTCGCGCCGTCTCCGCGCCGAAGCGGCGCTGTCGCTCGGGATCTGGCAGTCGATCCACGCGCCGCTCACGAACGCGAACACGCAGTTGCCGATCTGGAAGGGCATGCACAACCTCTTCCGGATCTTCAAGGAGCACTTCTTCGACCGAACTACCGACATGCCGCTGCCAAACTACTTTGTGCCGTCCGGCGGCAAAGTGATTCTGGAGGCGCTCGGCGCACAGCACGCCTCGATCTCGAGCAAGCAAATCCAAGTCCACGACTACGCGGCGGGCGAGTACGAGATCAAGAAGACAGTGCCTCGCGCGCTGGCAATGATCCGCGCGCAGAATGGCAAGTCGCCGCCCGAGATCGAGACGTTCCTGCTGCAGCTGCTGATGGAGAACGACAACTCGAAGAACTACGTCGAGATGGACGACCAGTCCCAGGTTGCGGACGACTGCTTCTACATCGGCAACATCGTGGTGTCGCTGTCGCTGCTGAGCGTGGATCGGCCGATGCACTCGACAGCGGACAAGAAGGTGGTGAACGAGATCCTGCGGTACCTGCACTACGACCAGGTGCAGCCGAGCTACCGCAAGACGATCACTGTGTGCTGCCTAGAGGCGCTGTGCAACTTGATCCTCGTAGGCCGCTGCGACGAGAAGCAAGTGGACTTCCACGAGTACGCGTCTCCGAAGCACATCAACGTCGTTCGGAAGGCAGCGATTGAGTGCATCGTTCGCCTGTACTTTGCCGAAGACCCGAGCGGAACGAGCGCTCCGACGAGCAGCAGCAGCTCGCTGAGTATGAACGGCGGCGCAGCGGGCCGATCGTTCGGCTACGGTGTTGCGAAGCGTGGACCTGCTGCAGCAGACAGTCTCGTGAACGTGTTTGGCGCCACTGCAGCGCTGCTGTGGGTCTCCAAACTGCTGCAGGTGGAGGAATCGCCTGGAGTCCGGCTGTTCGCCGTGCAGGTGTGTCTGAACTGCATGCGCGGGTTCCCTCCGAGCGTAGCCACGCAAGTTCTCGCGACGTGGGACCACAGCTACACGCTCGGGCTCACGACGCACATCCAGATGCGCGACCCGACCTCGTTTGTGCTCAAGAGCCCGGAGAAGGACAAGGTCATGGAGCTCTTCGAGGTGCCGAGTCTCGCGAAGCTGCGCGACGACAGCACGTCTGCGCGCCACGTCGCGGAGGAGCTGTGGAAGCTGATGAATACGACCGCCGCGGTCGACCAGCGCCTCCGTGTGGCGCTCATGGTGCTGTATCGGAAGATCTGGGGCGAGACGACGCCGATCGCGGTCGCGCACACAGTGCAAGATAAGCCGGCGAACTGGGCGGGCGGCTACGAGAGTCTGCGAGTGATGATGGAGGAGAGCAGGAACCGAATGCTCGCAGCGAACGGCCGATCGTCGTCGTCCTCGGGTTCGGCTCCGCCTTCGTCACTCGCGCGCGGCAATGGCTCGGACGTCGGCGTCGGCGTCGGCGGCAAGCGCGGATTCTCGGGAATCTCGGGGTCGACAGGCGGATCGGCTGCGGACGCTACGCTCGAGCAGCTCCGCGGCAAGAAGTTCAACTTTAAGATGGGCGAGACCGTGTTCCGGTCGCACAAGATGTAGGCAAACCTGCAGAGGAGGTTGTGGAGATCGCAAGGCAGGTAGTGGAGGGTAGCAGCAGGCGCAGGGTGTCCATCGCGAGCAAAGATATCGATCGCTTGAGGGTGTTTGCTGCTCGTGTGTGATGCGAAAGCGGGCAGCAGTGAGCTGCAGAGACGGAGCAGGGAAGGACGGCATCAAACACGAAGACAAATCCGGGACAAATCAAGCTGCTGACCGAAGTGCTTGCTCGTGACTGCAGGCAACGGCGAGCTTCGATGTGTGCGGGCAACTTGGGGAGGTTTAATGCACTCGCATGTGCGTGTGGGAGTGAGGAACGAGGTGGAGAAGCAGCGCCAAGTGCGCGTGCGGATCCTGCGTGTATCGTGAGGTTGCGAGGCGGGACGCGGCTGTGCTCGTCATGGCGGCTGGACAACTGATTGGGTGCTGCTCAGCGACCTCGAGTGGCTGCATGCAGCGCTTTCAGCGTCGGGGCACGGCTTGTGTGGAGTGAGAACAGCACGAGCGCGACGACAGCCTCCGTCAGACGTCCGAGGTGGACCCGAGCGTGACGATACGCCCAACAGCCAGGCCGAGGAGAAACTCTTGCGTCGTCACGCCCAAGCAAGCAGGCAAGAGGTGTTGTGTCGTCACGCCAGCGCGCAGCTTTCTGAGCTCGCGGTCTCGCAGTCTCCACCCCCTCGCTCGCTCTTCGAAGAAGCTCTGGTCGATCCGATCTTGCTTCCAGATCGGATCTTTTCGTTGGTCGAGGATGACATCTCATGGATCTTCGCTTCAACGGCGAACCGCACACGAAGCACTTGCTGTCCAGCTCGCGAGGTGGCAGCGCGTCTGTCAAGAGAGTCGCCATGGAGAGAGCGAGCGAGCGGAAGCTCTTGATCTCTACGTGTGTGCTGGCTGTCAAGATCGGGATCGGTGAGTGAGCGAAGAGGTGGAGGAAGTTCGCACAGGAAGGAGGGATGGAGCGAGTGGGAGGAATGGTCTCCTCTGAAAGGAAGCGCGGACTGACTGGCTGGAAGTGGAGTCCTTGATTGAAGGGTTGACAGCCTTGCCGCCACATGGCGGGCGCTATGGCTGCATGGCGAGGTCGACGCGGCTCATGCAGGAGCACCTGGCCGATTGCCAATCGCCACAAAGCGAGTGCTCTGCGACTTCTTTTCGTGTTGTCAAACCGAAGGGTTGACTGGGTTGACCTTCGGAGAGCGGCGGCGGTGATCGTGCTGCGTGGAGCGGTTCGAGAGCAGCATGGGTGGGGCGTTCGCAACGAGCTCCAAGATGCCCGCCAAGCCAGCTTCGAGCTTCGAGTCGGCGCGCGCGCGCAAGTTGCTTCACACGCACACACGCGAGCCAAAAGGGCTCTGTCGCCAAGAGCTCCGACACGGCCGGCTCATCTCCAGCGCCATCCTCCTCGCGGACACTCGCATACTGAAAGCAAGCGTGCATTCGCGGCGCCGCTCGCTTGCGTGTCAAGCGAACAACCAGCTGCCAGCGCAGGTCGCGCATTCCCGTGTCGCACTTGCTTTCATTATGCCACGCGCGATTCAAACTTTCCCCTCTCTATCTTTTCGAGAGGGCATTTACCCTCACTCTCGGCGAGTGTGGTCCGCCTGCCTGCTTGCCTGCCCCTCTGCTTGCCTGAGAGAGAGAGAGAAGGAAGGAAATTAGCACAGTCAGTCAGCCTTTCGCCCGCAGAGCGCAGAGCGCCCTCAGCTCAGTATGGCGGCGATCCCCACGCACGACGTGCGCGAGTTCGTGCGCTTCCTGCGCGCGCAGCCGGCGCTCGCGCTCGCCTCCGACGAGGCGCAGCTGCTCCCGCTGCTCGTGCAGCAGGTGGTGCGCCGCGCGATCGAGCCGGAGTTCGCGCCCGCCTTCCTCGACGCGATCCTGCTCGCGCACTTCACCGCGGAGCTCGAGGTCGACGCCGAGCCGATCGGCGGCGACGGCCTCACGCCGCAGTCGCCGTCGCCCTTCCCGTCGCCGTCGCTCTCGCCGGCGTCGCCGCCGCCGCCGCTGGACGGCGCGAATGCGCAGAGCGCGCAGCACCTGCAGCAGCTGCGCCGCGAGCAGCGCGAGGAGCAGCGCCGCTTCGCGAGCGTCGTGCCGCGCGACGCGTTCTTCCAGCAGTTCGAGCCAAAGACGTCGTCCCGCGGGCTCTGCGGCTACGTCTTCCAGCGCAACGACATCGCGTTCAACTGCAAGACGTGCCAGCTCGACGAGACGTGCGTGCTCTGCCTGCAGTGCTACCGCAACGGCAACCACGAGGGCCACGACATCTTCTTCCACCGCACGTACCCGGGCGGGTGCTGCGACTGCGGCGACAGCGAAGCGTGGGACCCCGAGGGGTTCTGCACGTACCACGGCGACCGCGCCGACGCCGACGGCGCCGGCGGTGATGGCACGCCCGGCGGCGAGCAGGGCGAGGACCTCCCGCTCGAGTTGCTGCGAATCGCCGACGCGCTCTTCGAGCAGATCGTGCTCTTCTTCGTCGAGATGGCCCAGCGCTCGATGGACGCGTTCAACGCCGAGAGCGTCGACATGCTCGGCCGGCAGCTGCAGCAGGAGTACCTCGAGTACGCGGCGGACGGCGTCCCGGTCGAGCCGCCGGTCTTCCACGTGCGGATATGTAACGACGACGTGCACTCGGACGAGGACCTCGTGCGGTCGCTCACGGAAAAGAACATCCCGGACCCGCGCGAGCTCGTGCGCAGCATTGACTCGAACGGCTACGAGATCGTCGCGGCGAACGTGTCGCTGCGGGACGCGCTCACGCTCATGCAGCAGCTCAAGGCGGAGGGCTGGCACGTGTGCGTGGTGGACAACCAGCACATCCACGACGAGGCAGTGCTGCTGCAGGTCGTGCGGTGGGTCAAGCAGGTCGTTTCGCTCTCCAAGCCGCTGCTCAACACGGTCTACACCAAGCTCTTCGACGCGTCGAACGCGCTGTCGGCGCCCAAGGAGCCGATCCAAGTCATGTTCCTCTCGGGCCCGTACCTGTGCAAGGAGAGCGTGCTCGAGCTCTACGAGCTCTACCTCAAGCTCCAGGGCGACAAGGACCCGAAGCTCCGGTTCTCGGCCATGTTCGCCCAGGTGTACCACCGCATGATGTCCAAGTACTTCTGCGGCATCGGCACGCGCGACGAGTCGCTCTTCCAGTACGGCGTGCAGATCTTCACGACGCCGTCGATCGTGACCCACCTCTCGGGTCTCGGCGTGCTCGACATGCTGCTCGACACGTTCAACGTCGCGCTCGACCTCGCCAAGTCGCCCGCGCTCTCGGCCGTGGTGTCGGCGGCCAGCGCGCGCCTACTGCCACCTGATGTCGCCAGCCTCTCGCGCACGCTGGACTGCGACCACGCGCTGCTCAAGTTCCGGCGGTTCACGTACACGACGGACCACATCGGCTACGTGTTCAACATCCCGGTGGTGGCGACCGAGATCCTGCTCAGCAAGAGCCTGCTGCGCAAGTGGTTCGACGCGCTCCGGCAGGTACAGGGCCTCGACCCGCAGATGCGCATCCAGGACGGCCACGCGCACGTGACGTTCGAGACGCAGCTGTGGTTCACAGCGTTCTCGTTCCACTCGACGATCACGAAGCTGCTGTCGCAGCTGGTGAAAGGGCTGCGCAGCGACGAGAGCTCGGACGAGGTAAAGCTCGAGATGATCACCAACGTGCTCAACTGCTTCTGGGAGCAGCTCGACGCGTCGGGGATCGCCGACTGCGTGCTGCAGCTGTACACACCGCCGTTCGGCTACCTCATGGGTGCCCGGCAGGAGCAGATCGTCAAGTTCGACGTCGCGAGCCAGCCGGTTTCGTTCCACTACCCGCTGCACAGTCTGCTCGCGAGCTTCCTGCTCGAGAGCTTGTACTACGGCCCAGGCTCGGGCGAGATCGAGGCGGCGGGGTCGCCGTTCCTGTCGTGGCTGCCCAGCTGGAAGACATTTGTCGAGGACTCGATCGCGCGGTTCTACAGCACGAGCGAACCAGCGATGGACGAAGAGGCGACCAACTTTGAGCACAAGAAAGAGATGCTGATCTACGGTCTCATGGAGTACCCGCTGCGCACGCTCGTACTATGCGCGCAGATCCACAGCGGCCTGTGGATCCGCAACGGGCAGTCGATGCACCGGCAGATGGTGAACTACATGAGCCCGCCGTGGTGCAGCGAGCTGCGCGACCTCGACCTGTTTCTCCTGCAGATCAGCACCGGTGTCGTGGGCTTCCCCAAATTCTTCACGATCTACTTTGACCGCTTCGGGCTCTCGGAGTGGCTGCTCAGTCTCAAGAACAACCGCAGCAGCCTCTCGCGAGACTTCCCGTCGGGCAGCGACGATGACAAGCTCGTTACGGTGCTGGAAGCGGCGCTGCTGCAGCTGATCTGGATTGTCACGGAGCTTCCGCCTCCGCTGGAGGCGATGAAGGCGCACGACCTCGTGCTGCGCCGCGAGATCATCCACCGCTTGACGCAGCATCCGTGCCGCTTGTCGGAGCTGCTGGACCAGACGTCGTTCATGGTGTCGACTGCGTTCGGAGGCGTGGCCGCTCGCCACGAGAAGCAGCATCTCGGGCGGCTGGAGCGCATCCTCGAGGAGGTCGCGGATGTGCAAGTGAAGCGCTCGTCGCTGATGTCGCCGTTCTTGCCGGGCGGAGAAGGCGCGGAGGACGGCGGCGGCGTCATGGAGCCGAACAAGTACGTGCTCAAGAAGGAGTACTTCAGGGAGTACGATCCGGCGTTCTACCACCTCAGTCGCTCGGGGCACGAGAAGGCGCAGTTCGCGCGCCAGGAAGCGCTCTTCAAGACGTGGAAGATTGAGGACGCGCCGATCCCGATGGTCGAGCAGATCCCGCCGGCGCACACGACGCTGTCGTCGATCCGCTTCATGGTGCTGGAGAAGGGCTTCATCGGCATCCTGCGTCTGCTCCTCGAAGACGCCACGGTGGAGCTCGGCACGCAGCCAAAGCGCACAAACTTGACGGTCGTGCTGCGCGTAATCCACTTGGTCAACATCATCGTGCTGCTGCTGAAGAACAGCAGCCACCAGTCGCGAGCGCTGGTGAGCGACGCGATTCTGTCGGAGAGCAAGAAGCGGAAGGCTCTTGCGCTGCTTCGGAGCGGCGTCGACACGTTCGAGGAAGACGACGACTGGCGAGGCAAGAAGCGTGTCCGGAGGCAGCGAACCGGGGACGGCGACGGCGGCGACATCCAGATGAGCAGTGACAGCGACCAGGGCGAGAACACGGAAGTGCAGGAGCTCAGTATCATCGCCCTCCTGGTCGCGTTCGCGAAGGACCAGGTGAAGAACGACTTTGACACGTCCAAGTCGACGATCTCGGCGATCTACTGGATCTTGAAAGAGCTCTCGGCGATGGACCCGGCGGTGTATGCGTTTGTGGAGCACATCTTCTACAGCGGCAGCAAGAAGCGCGAGGACGAAGCGAGCGAAGGCAGCTTGTCGAAGGCGGAGCTCAAGAAGCTGCACCAGCAGCGCGCGATCGCAGCGATGATGGCGCGCCAGAAGGCGTTTGCGCAGTCGTCGATCTTCGCGGACATGCAGGAGGACGAAGACGACGAAGACGAGATGGCGGCGAACGGGGCGGAGACCCTCACGGACCAGCAAGGCGCGCAGAACGACGCGAGTGTCGGCTCCACGATCGTGTACCGGCCGCCCCCGGTGCCGGACTGCATCATCTGCTCGCAGAAGAAGAAGGACGACCCGATCATGTACATCGGCCACTCGCAGATGAGTCAAGTGATTGCACACGCGCGCAAGAAGGAACCGCACGAGAACGACGACGCGGTGTCCGCTGCGACGTTCCCGCCTCAGATCCACCTGTCGCTGTGCGGACACGCCGTGCATCTCCACTGCTGGAAGGTGTACTTCGAGTCGGTGAAGGCGCAGTCGCGTTTCAATCTGGAGCACAGCCAGTCGAACGTCGCGTTCGACGCGCACTTCGGTGAGTTCCTGTGTCCGCTCTGCCAAGCGCTGAGTTCGATGGTTGTGCCGTACGTGCCGCTGAGCCGGGAGCTCACACTCGACGACCGCCAGCGAGACCGTGAGGCGCTGGAGAAAGTGTTTCAGTCGAAGCGGGACACGTCGAGCATCCTCAAGTGGATCTCGGACGGTCTCCCCGCTCGCTTGGAGGCGATCGACTTGGAGTCGGACGACGAGTTCGATGACGACGAGATCAGCGACAGCGAGGACGAGGAGCACGGCGAGCGGCAACAGGAGGACGTCCGCGCCATGAAGCAGTTCGCGGTGTCGTTCCTCGAGACGTTGCTGCGCTTCCAACCCGACATGACGACGCACGTGTCGGTAGCGATGAGTGCGCTCAAGGGCGGGTTCCTCAACACGGGACCGCAGCTCGCGCATATCATCTGGTCCGCGGTGGCGGCGACGTGCACGAGCGTGCAGCTGAGTGGCATGTCGTCGGCGATCTACTCGCTTGAGTCAACGGCTGCGGCCGCTTCTGCGAGCGTGAGCGGACCGAAGGGTGGTCCGGTGAACGCGTTCTCGTCGCTCACGATCAACTCGCTCCTGAACACGCCCGTGCCGTGCATGAAGACGCGGCTGGGCGTGTCGCTTCCCGAGTCGCTCGAGAGTCAGCTGGACCCGTTCACGCCGAAGGAAGACAGCAGACTGAACGTGCTGCTGCGTTCGCTGCGGCGCATCCACCTGCTCTTCAAGAACCGCAAGCAGGAGTTCTACCACGCAGTGTGTGCGCCGATCCAATCAAACCTGCGGCTGAGTTTGTCGGCGGACGAGTGGGAGAACGCATTGCTCGGCGGGCCGCCCCTGCAGCTTGGCCAGCCGATCCTCGGCCAAGACTTGCTGTACCTGAGCGTGGCGATCTGCAGCAGCATGCTGCACACGAAAGCGGAGATCCTGCTGACGCTGCGCTCGTTCTGCGTGCTGCACATGGCACAAGTGCTGATCCAGCTCGCGCAAGTAGCTACAGAGGAGCAGAACGACGAGGAGATGCACCTCGACGGAGTCTGCAGCGGCGCCGCGCAGGCGCAAGAAGAAGACGACATGACCGGCCGCACGAAGGAGGAAGACTTGGACATGCAGCGAACACTCGAGAGTCTGATGGACCGCCTAAGCTCGCTTGCGGGCGTGGACTTGGTGCTAGAGCAGCAGCGAGCAACGGCGGACGGCGACGAGCGACCACCGCACCAGCGGCTGCGAGGGTACCAGCTCATGTTTCTGTTCAAGTCGGCGTGCTCGGCGTTCATGCGGCAGGTGACGCTGCTGTGCCGCGCGTTCTTCCGCGGCGAGAACGACCCGGACGCCTCGTGGTGCGCGAACTTCGTGAGCTCGCTGCGCCTGAGCACGAACTTCTACGATCTGTCGCAGCAGCTGGGCGTCCCGACGATCGATCACGTGCTGCAGGACGCCGAGCTGATGGCGTACTTGGACGCCGCCGCGTTGCAGCTCAAGCAGACGCGGTTCGCGGCGATCCCAGAGGAAGTTCAGCACGTGTACACGCAGACTGGTCACGTCGATGTGCTGCTCGAGTCACTCGACAAGGTCATGGGGGAGATGGAGGACGTCGACGCCGCCACCCAACTTGACATCGTGCGCACCAACCTGGAGCGCATCCCGGCGCTGCCGTTCCGGCGCGCGGCCGATCCGAACGGCGTCTCGCGCCTCTACTTCGCCAGCATTCGCCTCACGCGCCTGGCGGCGTTGTACACGGACCTGCACTGCGAGGTGCTCGGCAAGAGCAAGTGCAAGCAGACATGGCGCGTGGTGGAGAACCCGGCGCTGTGTCTCGCGTGCGGCGAAGTGCTGTGCGCCGGGTCCGAGTGCTGCCGGCGCCGCAGCGATAACATGGGGGCGTGCACGTACCACGCGATCACGTGCGGCAGCGGCGTGGGGCTCTTCTTCCTCATCCGGTCGTCGTCCGTGCTGCTGGTGTTCGGGCCGCGCAGCTCGTACTTCGGCTCGCCGTATCTCGACATGTTTGGCGAAGAGGACATCAACATCCGACGCGGGCGGCCGCTGCACCTGAGCACGAAGCGCATGAAGGCGCTCCAAGCGCTGTACGCGAACCACATGCTCGCGAACGAGGTGGCGCGCAACCGGCGCACGTCGGACCAGTACATTCGGAGCAACTACTACTAGAGCTATGTAGAATCGTCGGCGCCCACGGCCGCAGGCAGCAGAGACGGCGTCCCTGGCGGAGAACCTGATGCAGTGGACGCCGCGCCGTGTGAATACATCTAACAACTATGAACTTTGACTCTAGTCCAGACTTCGCGCCAGTGTCGTGATGCTTGCTGCAAGCTGTGGACGTTGCCGAGAGGACGAGATGATCGATCGGGATCGCAGACTGCTGCCACGCCGGACAAGTTGGTGCCGCCTTGTGAGGTGCTGTCGGGTCAAGAGGCACGGCGACACGCGCTGATTGTGGCCACCCCTGCGGTTGTGATTGCGAGAAGGCAGCGGTCAACGCAATCGGCACCACTCGAGGGTCAGCTTCAACACCGTCCCGATCATTGTGGCTCCTCCTCAGTGCACCACGAGCCTCGAGCCTCGAGCTTCGTCTGGACTTGCCTTGACGAGCCAACTTGGACAGCACGGTGGCATTCTCCAACCTGCACTCGACCCACCACTTCGATCACTTCGGTTCAACGCGAACGATGCCCGCCTACCGTCGCGTCGAAGTGCACACCAAGTCGAACGACTTCCGCGCCGCCACGCACATCGTGACCGACGCGGAGCTGCCCACACCGTCTCCCGGTCATGTCGTGGTCAAAAACCACTACGTCGGCATCAACGCCACGGACATCAACATCACCAACGGCGGGTTCTCGTCTGCGCCGGCGCCGTTCGGCTGTGGACTCGACGCCGTCGGCGTCGTGGTCGCGGTTGGCGAGGGCGTCACGGACTTTAAGATCGACGACGCGGTCGCCTACAAGAGTGCGTGGCCTGCTGCTGCAACAGGTCCATCGGGGTGCAAGTGGTTGACAAAGTTTGTGCGTGTTTCAACAGAGTTCGGCGCGTTCGCCGAGTATGCGGAAGTGTTCGCCGCTACCGCCATCGCTGTCCCGACGCCAGCACCAGAGGTGCTGCCGCTGCTTGTGTGCGGATCATCTGCCTCGGTGGCACTCGAGACGGTCGGCGAGATGAAGTCCGGTGAGACCGTGCTCGTCACCGCTGCGGCGGGAGGCACCGGACAGTTCGTCGTGCAGCTCGCCAAGCTCGCGGGGAACCATGTCATCGGCACATGCAGCTCGGACGAGAAGGCGGAGTTCCTCA
>JAASGA010000399.1:0-20693 GCA_023334105.1 Globisporangium nodosum
CCCCCCCCCCCCCCCCACCCGACGAGTGTAACACCGGTGGTGATTTCGCGTTCGGCAGCGAGTTCGAGGGGACTACTCCCTAATCGAGTGGTGGGGATTTGCGTTCGTGTGGCGAGGTCACCATGTACTGAAGAATGTCTCGGGGGTCACAAAGCACTGAAGATTTCTATCCGTGACGAGAGCAATGGTGTGTCGAGCATTTCTTGGTGTCGGCATGCTATGAAATGACTCAAACGCCTCTCGTCAACTCCAGTTTTCAAATCGTCTCCGCGCCGCCAGCTCTACTCGCGGGTTACTCATCGTTGATCCAGAGAGAGAGAGAGACTCGAGTCGAGAGTTCGTTGCTCAGCACCATGTTCCATGCTTCCTCGTTGCTGTGCTTATGGCACAGTTGTGTTGTAGTTTCCATGATTTCACATCACGATTTGGATCATTTGACCATTTTTCACCCATCAGACGCACGAGCGAGCGCGACTACTGCAACTGCTGCTGCTCCGATGCGCCTCCCGCGACGCGCGCGCGTTCCCGACGCCACGGCGTCCCCCAACGGTGCGACCATCAAGTTCCTTGCGAAATTCCACCCTACAAGCGCCCCTCACGTGCCTCTCACGCGCGTGCACATGTGCGCTCTTGTGAGAGCAGAAGCCGAGTCCGATCCGCAGCAGCAGCAGCAGCAGATGCGGCGGACCGAGAGCAACGGCAGCACGAGCGCTGAGGAAGGCGGCGACGGCAGTGACGACGCTGACGCGCGCTACTCGCTCGACCTGCTGCAGGCGTTCCCGGCCGTGTGCCAGAAGGCCAAGAGCGGCGTGCAGACATGTCACGCGGTAGCGGCCTTCGTGCAGGAGCGCGCGGCCATGGAGGCGGCGTACGCCAAGGCGCTGCAGCGCGTCGCACAGTGCGTTTCTAGTCGATGGTGCTGTGTGATGAGTAGTGGGGAACGAGAGAGAGTGATGAGTGTGCTGCTGCACGTACGCAGGTCGGCTAAGGCGGGCGACTGGGCTCCGCAGCTCACACGCTCGTGGCGGGTCGTGCAGCAGACGCTGGAGACGGCGGCGGCAGAGCGCGCAGCGGTCGCCGCCAAAATGCAGCTGTCGATGGCAGCGGCGGTGAAGGCGTTCGCGTCGCAGCAGGAGCTCCAGGTGCAGCGTCTGATAGCAGGTTCGGAGCAGTCCACAAGAGCTGTGTCGTGTAGCCATGCTGCTGTTGCTGCTGCTGCTTTTGGTGCATTTGACTAACGCGGTGCCAACCCATCGATCTGTGCTGCGGATGCTAGAGGGACGGAAAGTGCGGAGCGCGCAGCAGCACATGGTCGCGTCGCTGCACAAGGCGAAGGAGAAGTACGACCGCAAGTGCGCCGAGGCCGCGGAGGTCACCGCGAGTCTCCGGCTGAAAGCGGACTCTCCGTTCGACGGCGCGTCGGCTCCTGCGTCATCGTCATCGTCGCCTTCGCTGCTCGACACCAGCATCGACGACAGCGCGAGGGAGATCGCGGAGAAGTTCACTGCCGGCGCGGGTCAGCTACTGACCAAGATGTGGGACTCGACGTCGTCGCTCGGGAAGAGCTCGATCGAGCGGCAGCGAAGCAAGGTCGAGAGTCTGCTCGAAGAAGTGATCTCTGCGGAGAAGAGCTACCTCCACACCGTGGACTTCATGAACGCTCAGCGGCTGATCTACGAGCGCGAGATCAAGGAGAACCTGCACGCGTTCCAGCTCACGGAGGAGCAGCGGATAGAGTATCTCAAGGACCTGCTGCTTCGCCAGCAGGAAATGTTCACGAAGATGTACCAGCACTCGGTTGACCTCGTCGAGACGCTCAAGGAGAGCGTCTACTCGATCAACGAAATCGGTGAGTGTGTGGGACTTGATGGAGGAGGCGTGGGAAGCAAAGTGTCGACTGAGTGTGTCTGTGTGGCTTGGACTGGCCCAGCCGACATCGAGGACGCGTTCAAGCAGCTCATGGAGATGGAGGACAGCGGTGCGGATGACTTCGACTTGATGAGCAACACATTTTACAAGCGGATGCTCCACATCCAGGCGCTGTCCGACCGCGGCCACTACATGGTGAAAGTCGTCTCGAGCACGATCACGGAGCTGATCACAGCAGAGGACGCGGTATTGGTGTCGCTGCAGAAGCAGCTCCGGATCCACGAGCTTGGAAGTTACAGCAGCGGAAGTTCCGACCTCTTCGGCAGCTCGTCGTCGTCGAGCCAGCCAGGGTCCTATCTCGCGGATGAGGGCACTTCTACGAAGGCTGGCTGGCAAGTCGCCAGAGACCAAGTGCAGCTCCTGATGAGTGCTCACCAGGTATGTGCGATCACCTTGAATTGCAGCCTTCGATGACGATGTATCTGACCATGGCTGCTGATGTGTGCGATTACTTCTGATATGTGTGAGCAGGAGTTCCGATCCTTGTTATCTGAGCCGGTGTCGCTGAGTCTGTCGACGATGCGGCAGCAGTACGAGAACGCGCGCAATGCGACGCAGGACAACTTTGCGAAGTCCCACGCGCAGTTGAGCAGCGAGTGGAGCGCCCACCACAAGATTCAGCAGAAGCACGAGGCGAAGGCTCGCGACTTCATATCGGCGTTCGCATCCGTCAACGACGCTGCTGCAACCAGACTGAACCCTTCGACCATGACTGCGGATCAATCTGCGACTTTGCTGCAGCACTACAGCGGCATGTTCGGAGACAGGAGGACCGAGTCGAAGCTGCGGCACTTGTCGGAAGAGCTGCGCGAGCTCCAGCACCGTGTCGCCGAGAGCAATGCAAGTCTCAAGGAGAAGATCGACACCTACATCCAGGTGTGTGCACGTGGCTCTCTCATACTTGCTAAAGGTCGTTGTAGCTTGCGGGCGCTGACTCTGTTTATGCCCGTTTGTCTGCGTGCATGTCATGCAGGACATTGAGGTGTTCGTGTCGGTGTACATGAAGAACGAGAAGTACCGCCTCCAGATCAAGAAGAGCTCACTTTTGGCGTTTGTGAAAGCGTACGAGCACATGCTGACCGGCGCTCTCTCGATCACGTCCAAGGCGACGGCGATCATGGAGAAGATCGATCCGAACAGCGACGTGTTGGAGTTCGTGCTCCGCCACCGAAAGCCGCGAGAGCGGAGCAAACGCGTTGTCCCAGCGTACCACAACAACGACATCTTGAAAGACGCGCTGAGCGACTACTACCGGTCGAGGATGGGTTCTCCGAGCTCCAGTTTGCCAGAAGACCAAGCGCAGCGCAGGAGTCCGAAGGCGTCGGACTACACAGACTCACCGATGAAGACGAAGAAGAGGGATCTGGCGCTCGATCTCGACGTGATAGCCGCGACGAGCGGAGAGCAGGCTGCAATCGGCGACTCGGAGGACTCGACGAGTCCTGTCGTTGCTGAGGTGAATGGTAGCGAAGCGACGGCTTCGGCTCTCGATTCCAGTGACAGCGAGAATGACACGCCGCTCGCGATGTCGGACTTCCAGAAGAAGTTCCAGGTGCGTGTGCTCTTCATCGGATGTATGAGAACGATGAGAGAGATGCTCACAACCGTTGTCACTCGATGGTGCGCGCATATTCCCCATACGCAGTTGGACAGTCCCGAGCAAGTGGTGGAGAGCTACTCGTGTGCGCTGTACCTGTCGAACTTCCCGTACCACGGCCGCCTGTACCTGACTCGAGACCACATCTGCTTCAACGGGTGGCGAGACACGATCTATGTACGTCGTCGGTGGCTGCTCTTCTCCGTTTGTGCGGAGGCTGACGAAGCACTAACCGATTGCAATGGCCGGACAGGTGAGCTCGTACTTGGACATCACTCAGATCGAGAAGAAGAATACGGCGCTCATCGTTCCGAACGCGATCGAGGTGCGGTTGTCTGTACAAGATTCTGCTCCTGGCTAATCATGCAGCTCGCTAAGCTCCTGCTCGTGTGCGCAGCTGACAGCGAAAGGCGAGCGTGTTTTCTTTGCGTCATTTGTCTTCCGGTGCGTGCGTACATGGCGTTGATGCATTGTGTGCATGTGTCGGCATGACGCACACTGAGACACGGTCTCGTATTATTAGGGACGAGTGTTTCCAGTGTCTCCAGCAGCTCCAGGCCATCAAGAAGGGCACCGTCGCGCTGATGTCCGGCAATGCACTCGAGCAGCTCCGCGAGGGCGAGGCAGCCGCAGACTCGGCGCTCGAGCCGGAGAGTAGCGAGGTGGACGCGCCAAGCGACAAGAAGAACTCGTTGCCGATACAGTCAGAAGCTCCGAAGTCCGCCGTGCTGAGTCCGGTGGAGGCAGTTACTTCGAGTACGGATAGCGCTGCCCCATCGAGTGCCGTGGCAGCACCATCGGTTCCGGTCGCGATCGCGAGACGCATCCCGGAGAAGGATGCGCTGCTGGACGAGTACGAGATCATCGTCGACGAAGTGGTTCCGTTCAGGTGAGCTTTTTGTGCTTTGCGGTGGTCGCTTTGTCGAGGTGCACACCTCTAAGCGTGTGTGTTCTCGATGCAGTGTTGACTTTGCCTCGTCGGAGTTGTGGGTCGAATCGAGCGCCTTCTTCCACCAGGTTCTCCAGGAAGGTGGCGAAACGAACATCAGCGTGGCAGAGTGGACCAAGACACCGATCACGTTCACACTCGTGTCGACACCCGAGGCGTTTGACGGTTCTCGACGCGTGTTCTTCGTGCACAACAAGAAGTACATGGTCGGTCCAAGCACGATCCCGACGACGCAAGAGCAGCGGTACAAGTTGGACCCGGGTGTTCGGCTGATCGTGAGCACCAGCTCGACAGTGACGGATGTTCCATACTGCGACTACTTCCGGGCGGAGAATCGCTGGGTGTTCAGCGCGACACAGAACGAGCGTGAGTGTCGAGTGCAAGTGGGGATCCGCGTCAGCTGGCTCAAGAGCACGTGGCTGAAGAAGCAGGTAAAGTGCAGCGCTCATTGCACGTGCTCAGCGCCAGGCATGTCACTCATTGTTTGCTTGCTCGTGTGTGATTCTACGGCTGTAGATCGAGAGCACTGCCGTGACGGAAGCGAAAGAGAACGCGAAAGCGTGGCTGGCTGCTGCTGTCAGAGCCGCAAAGAGTTCGGTCGCGACGACACGTGCGAAGCAGAAGCC
Organism: Globisporangium nodosum; assembly: GCA_023334105.1. NCBI lineage: Eukaryota > Oomycota > Peronosporomycetes > Pythiales > Pythiaceae > Globisporangium > Globisporangium nodosum. The sequence continues at coordinate 5,102 of JAASGA010000399.1, forward strand.
TGCAGCCGCTGTCCCCGTCGCAGCGGCAGCAGCAGCAGCAATAGGAGCAGCAGAGACCAAATCGCTGACTCCTTCAAGCACCCCGCGCCTGACGAATGACTCATCAGCTGCAAGCGAGGGCGGCTCAGCTATTCCACTTCGGACAACGTCGGCGCCAGCGCAATCGCCGGATGCAAACACACTCAAGTTCGCGCTTCAGGTTGCGAGTCTGTGCTGTCTGCTGATGTTCATCTACACGATGCTCCGGATCGTCTCCACGCTCGAGCATATGGAGGCGCTGACGAGAGAGTCGCTTCTGCAGCAGCGCCAGCAGCAGGAGCTGTTCAAGGAGGTGATGCAGGCGTTCCTAGAGCAGGAGCGAAACCAGCGCTGAAGGTCGCAGCTTGGTCACGAGCGAGGTGGAGAGGGTGCGAGAGACTGATGGTGAATGCATTCCTCGTATTTAGAACTCGTTGTCGAAGTCGCCATCTTCCTCATCGTCGTCTTCGTCGTCGAGCTGAAAGAAGCAAGGTGCAAGCACACGGTCAGCCACCAGCTCACCAAAGCACAGTACAACCCCAGAGACCCTACCTCCTCCGAGTACGGTGAGAGAGCGGCGAAGTTGAGCGGCGGGATCTCTGGCGGTCGACGCGGCGGCTGCGAGTGCTGGGAGACTGGAGACAGCAGCTGGATCTCGGCCAAGTCGTCTATCGAAGCACCGGCATGGCAGAGAGATAGATGAGAAACTGTTGAGCACTAGGCCGTCGTCACGATGGGCATTAGATCGGTACCGTCGGAGAGGTGATCATCAGGTTCGTGCTCTGAAAGTGAGAACGTCTTCGGTGTGATCGCGCTGCCGTCTGTATGCTGGCTCGTGGCGAACTGGAGCGAGCTCTGGAGCACTTGGATCTCTCGCTGCAGCGAGGCGCACGTCTTCTTGAGCGACTGGTTCTCCTGCCGGAAAAGCGCGTTTTCTGCGGTGACAGCCAGCATCCATTGAGCCATAAGACGCGAGAGTCATGCCGATTTGATCGGAGAAGGATCGCCAGTCGCTCACCAAAGTCGAGGTCGCTGCTGCTCTGGTTGCTCGAAGCACGTCCGCCACACGCGCAGCCCTCACGACTTCCCGAGACGTGGTTGTTTCGGCTCACGGAGTCGACGTACACGTTGAACTCGTCGCGAATCTTGGCCAAGAGACGACCGTATTGCTGCTTGTTGTTGAGCAGCACAACAGTAGCAACGCCAAGCAGCATGAGCGTCACTCAATCCTGCATCACACTGCAGATCTCGCTCGTCTGATGTCAAGAGGAGCCCAGACCTCGTCTTGGAGAATCACAGCGTCGAGCGCTCTCTGGCACGCGCGGAACCGTGTCGCTGCCTTCTCGTTCAGCTGCGGCGACCCGCGCAGTGCACAAGCACGAAGCAGCGATCATCAGACGGTACCACACTGCTACCGCGCAACGACAGCTCGCAGTCGAACAAACGAACCTTGGAGCGGTCGATCTCGTTCAGTCGCTCCACAAGCTCGACCTCGAGCTGCACGGCGCCAGACTTGAAGCCTCCGACTATCCTCGCGCGCTGCTGCTGCGGATGCTTCGCGGTCGTGTCGAGCATTGCTTGCTTGAGAGTCTTTGCTCTCGTCGGCGTCGTCGACGAGTTCGCAAACGTGTCCTGATCCCGGCTCTTGTGCGGATGCGGCGGGAGCTGCGAGCCTGTTGCGCTCGACGGGCGACTGGCGGCGGTCATGCTGTGTGTAGACGTCGTCATCGTGTCTGAAGACAACTGCCGACTGAGCAGCCTCTTTGAAGTCGGCTTCACAGCTGCTGAGCTGGCGATGCTGCGCAGGATCGCGAGCTGGTCGTGCGTCATCTGAGAACTGCTCTGCTCGACAGCGTGGAGGAGCTTCTTGCGGATCGTCGATGCCGACTGACATCGTCTAACAATTGGGAAGAAGAGCACAGCATCAGAGTCCGTCGAGTTCCTCGTTTACCCTGCAGTCGAGTGAACTCGCATGCGGTACCTAAGCGCATGCTGCAAGTTGGATGGCGCGAGCGCTCCCGAGTGCGCGGCCGCAGCAGTCGCTTTATCGCTGTACGCAGCCTTTGTCGATGGAGAGAACGCTGGTACTTTGCTGCATCCCGAGGCGCTCGATCGTGTTGCTGACACGCGGTCACGCATGTCGATCCGCAAGTCGAGGAAAGAGTCCTGCAGCGTCGGAGGTGAGTGAACATATTGCTCCGATGCTGTAGAGACGCACACAAGAGCTCTGTGGCAGCAGACCTTTGCGTTGTGAGTCGTGAACGTCTCCGGCTCGGAACTCTTCACGCCGCCACCGTGCTGAGATGGAGCAGTGTCGTTAGACGCGTCTGTCGTCACAGACTTTGCAGAACACACAGAAAGTCAAGTTGACACGCACGGTTGGCATCTCGTACGCCGCGCTGCGTCTGCGGAGCATGCTCGCGGTGCTGCCAGTGATGGCACGGACGCGTACGGCTCACGTGCACTCCAAATAGCGTCGGTGACCGCGTCTCATTCATTGTACAAGTGCCCATCCCATCACTTCACGCTTGTCGCCTCCTTCCTGCATGAGACGCTCTATCGCTTCCTTGTGCTCTCTAATCGCTGTCCTCGTCCTCGTCCTCGTCCTCCGCGAACATGTCTCGGCGGCGATTGCGGTTCAGGTGCATGTCTGCGAAGCTCGTGTCGAGCATCGTGATGCCGTTGTTCTTTTTCACCGGCGGCGCCTTCTCCTCCAGCGCTGTTGCTGTCATCTCTTCGCTCTCATCTTCTGCTGCAGCGTCCACCGCATCACCACCGCCTTCTTCGTCGTCCGCAGCGCCTGCTATCTCCTCCGGTTTGTCGAACGCTTCCGGCCTGCAGACCATCGCGTCACACCAGTCGTCAGCAATGGTTCATCCTAGCATGTTCTGCTAGTCCTGAGCACACAATCAATGCGTACCAGAGGTTCGCGCTCTTGAGGTGCTTGATTTGGTCCTTGTAGAGGATGTGCTCGACGATGGACGTGACCGCCGCCTTCTTCTTGCCCTTGGCGGTCGACGCCTCGGCCGCCGCGTCGCTCGACGCCACGATGAGGAAGTCGCCTGCGCCTCACGCCAACTGTGAGCAACGACTTCTCCACATACAAGCAAAGCCTTCCTGTGCACACATACCGCGCTTGATCCAGATGAGCTTGCGGAACTTGGTCGGCAGCATCGTGAGCGAGCGGCCGCCGAGCGCGTCCGCCACCTCGAAGAGGTTGCTGCCGCGCAGCCCCACGACGCGCACGACCTGCTCGTTCTCCTTGGGCTCTGGCGCGTCGTACAGCACTTTCTTCGTCACGCCCTTGCGGTACGCGGACTTGCGCCCGCTGCCCGACATGCTCACTCGCGTGCTGCGTGCTGCTCTGCCTTGGCGTCAAGAGCTCACTTGTCGAATGGCTTGCCAGTCAATCATTTTTGAGTGGCGAACACTCGACATTAACATACAAACATCAAGTACACACTGTCCAGCTCCGATCGCCGCCACGAAATACTTGCCATTATCGCTTTTTGGCTCCCAACTCAACACCAGCGACGATGGCGGGACGCGGCCGCGGACGCGCCACGACGCTGCCGGCGTGGATGACGAAGGGCGGCGGCGGCGCGGCGCCTGCTGCTGCGCCGGCTCCCAGCGGCAACAGCGGGGGCCCGCCGCCGGCCATGCCCACGCCGCGCAAGGGCCAGTTCGACGACGCACCGCCGCCGTCGCGCGACTACACACGCGAGCCTTCGAGGCGCTCGCAGTCGCCGAGTCGCCGCAGCAGAGAGCGCGGCGGGTCGCCCGTCCGACCGGCAGGCGACTGGGGACGGCGCGACGCGCCTCCGCCACCGGTGAACAGCTACAACAACAGCAACAACGGCTACGACCGGCGCCGCTCGCGCTCGCGCGACCGCAGCCGCGGCCACGACTACCGGCGCGAAGAGCGGCGCGACGACCGGTACGCGGACCGCGGCTACTACGCGTCGTCGAGCAACGGCGGCGGAAGCAGCGGCGACCGGTACGAGTCGTACTACCGTAGCAGCAGCAGCGCGGACAACCGGGACCGACGGGACTACGACTACCGAGGCAGAAGTGGCGGCGGCGGCGACCGCAGAGATCGCTCACCGCGCCGCGAGTACACGTACGAGCAGCGCGGCTACGGGCGCGTGTCGGACGGTCCGCCCGGCGGCCACGACGACCGAACGACGCGCAGCTACTCGGACTACCGCCGCTAGCTGCTCGCGTGAAGAGAGAGAGGCGATGACTACAAGAGTGGAGGGAGAGCAGCAGGCAGGCAACCAGCTATGTGCTACAGGCTTCAAGCAGCAGTAGGAAGTGACGCGAGCGTCGTAAAGCAACGAAGACCGGCGGTCGACACCAGCACCCTTCACCTGCCTGCCATGCGACCGTGCTTTGTGTGTGCAGATTTAGCTGCTTGTGCTCCATGACGATGTACTAGCAGATCGCGACTCGCGCCTCCGGAGATGGCGTCAGCAGCTGTGACCGCGTCGGCGTTCGCCGCGTTCGGGATGCCGAGAGCCGCTCGGGAGACCTCCGGGCAGTCGCGCGTGCCGTCGATCCGAGAGCGACGAAGTTCGTCGTCATCTTCGTCGTCGTCTTCGGATGCGAGCAGCAGCACTGGGGGCGCCACAGCAGCAGCTCCAGTTCGTCCGCTCTCGATCGATACGACGACAAAGCGGGAGACCGACAGCAAGCCACAGATCCCCACGCCGTCGGTGAAGGACATCGTCGCGAAGACCGAGAGACAAGGGATCGGCGTCGCTGGTCGCCAGAGAGAACCCAAGTTTCTCACGGTGGCGAAAGGGCTCATGCGGGCGACGCTCTCCCCACGCTCGAGAGCAGCGAGCACTGACGCATCCAGCAGCACTGCTGCCAGCACCGCTACCACCACCACCACCAACAACAACAACAACACCAGTGACACCACCAGTAGCACCACTGCACCATACACCAGGACGATGTCGTTGCCCGTGACCGGTTTCGGCAAGTTCCGCCGCGCCAACACGAGCGTCAAAGACCCGAGCAAGACCGCGACACCAGTGTCGCCGTCGCCTACCGTGTCTGAACCACAGCAAGTGCAAGCCTCGCGCCAACAAACAGCCGAGCCGAAGCCCACGCTGGCACCTCAGGCGTCATCGAGACAGACCTCGCAGCAGAGACTCTCGTTTCGCACTGGTATCGACTCGGTCACTCGGGACCGCAACACCACCAAAGGCAAAGACGTTGGCGGCGATGCAGCAGCTGCTGCTGCTGCTCCTCCAGCCGGCGACAACACATCTCCGCAGCAGCAGGAGACAGCAGGACACGACTTCGTCGACGAAGTCCGCAAGACGCTTGAACAGCTAGTCGTGCAGCTGGACGGTGTCGATCCCAAGAAACTGTACGCGATCCGTCTCGGCGGCGAGCTGCGTGGACTCATAGGCAAGGCGCAAGACGAGTTCTGTGCGTACGAGGACACGTTTGTCGAGCACGCGGGCCAGGTGGGCGTCTCCATCGCGCTGCAGAACTTCTCCGCGTCGCTCGTGCAGGTATTCGAGATCGTCGCGAGACTGCAGACCGCCAAGGCGCTCTTCCTGCTCAACAAGAAGTTCAAGCGCGAGGTGCTCTTCGCCTTCCAGGAGATCAACTCGTACTACACGTCGCTCTTCATGGAGCTCTCGATGGCGATCGCCAAGCGATCCGGGATCGTGCTGCCGCTGCCGAGTCCCGTCAAGCCGCAGCCACCAGTGGAGGAGCCGCCTGTGGTGGTTGTCGAGACTCCACCGCCTCCATCGCCGCTGAAAGGTGGTCAGAGTGCTGGTGATAGGTAGTTTGGATGGAGACCTTGTGCATGCTCACTCGCTGACACTGCTCCCCTTGTGCCGGCATAGCAGCGCCGAGTCCAGCACCTCCATCCGCCGAGATGCTCTGTCTCGAGGCGCACCAGCACTTCTACGGTCACAGGAAAGCTCGGAATCTCGCGAAAGCTCTGGCGCTGTACACGGTGCGGTGTTCGCGTGTGTGTCAGCATTGTCGTGCTCGACTCCCTCGTGTGACCACTCTGGCTGACTCATTGTTTGCTCTGACGTCCAGCAAGCAACCGAACTGGGAAGCGCAGAGGCACGGGCGTGTCTCGGCGACATGTTCTTCGACGGCGTCGGCGTTGAAAAGGATATGCTCGTGGCGGAGAAGTGGCTGAGCGAAGCCGCGAGTGCTGGGAGCCTCGACGCGTGCCACTCGCTTGGACGCTTGCTGGTGAAGACATTCGCTGCTTGCTTCTGCTTGCAGTTGATCGGTCTTGTGTCTGATAATCTCGTGTTGCTTGCTTCAGTGCGAACGAGCGCAGCACTACGCTCGGAACGAGGTCAAGCAGCGCGAGCTGTACTCGCTCGCGATGATCCGGTTCGCACACGCGGCGGAGAACGGTCACAGCGGCGCGCAGTTCGAGCTCGGTGCGTGATGGCCGCTCGTCGGCGTCGCTCTGTCACGACCACAAGAGCTCACTCGAACCAACCCACTTGCTCTCACAGGCGTGCTGCACGAATGCGGCACCGCGAACGCTCGAAACCCGGAGCAAGCGATGCTCTGGTTCAAGAAAGCCGCTTCTCAGAGCCACACAGCAGCAGAGGCGAGTCTCGGACGGATCCTGTACCGGGGAGAGCTCGTCGAGCGCGATCTCACTCAGGCAATCCACTTCCTCCAGCGTGCTGCGGCGAAGGTACCGAACTGCTGGATCTGACGTCCTCCGTGTCACCTCTTTGAGCCATCAGGGACTAACGGGTCCTGCTCACCACGCCAGAACGACGCGAGCTCGCAGAGGATCCTCGGCACGGTGTTCGCGCATGGCGACGGCACCAAAGTGGATCTCGAGCGCGCGATCGCCTACTACCGCAAGGTCCATCGCTCTGTCGTGGCTGGCTGGCTGCCTGCCTCCTTTCTCTGTGTTCGCTCATCATGTGTTGATGCGCCACACGCGCGTGTCGATCTCTGCTTCCAGGCTGTCGAAGGAGGCGACTACAGAGCCATGTTTGAGCTCGCACAGCTTCTTCTCGCGCAGACCAACGCGGAGAACTCGCCCGCGTCCGTGCGCTTCGGCGACCGAGAGGAGATCCACGACGAAGCGCTGCGGTTGCTGTTGAACGCTGGCGCTGGCGGCGTCATCGACGCGTTCTCGTCGGTCGGCGAGTTGCTCGAGAGCTCCACGTTCTTGCGAGACAAGACAGCTGCTCTGCGGTTCTACTCCAAGGCTGCGACCGCGACGCCTGTGAGTCGGTCGATTCAGGTTGTTCTCGTGGTTCGTGGATGCTGCTGACGAACGCACTGTTGGGAACTGAACCGCAGAGCCACCCGAAGGCTGCGAAGCGCGCGGCAGCGATGCACTACTCGGGCATCGGCACCGTCCCAGACAAGTGGAAGGCGCATCGGTTCTACTCGATCGCAGCCGACGCCGGCGACGCTGAGGCTCTCAACGCGCTCGGTGGGTCTCGTTTGTTTGCTTGCTCGAGTCCCTCGCCGCAGCGCTTGCCAGCTGACTCATGTGCCACACGCACGCTCAGGCTTGATGTACGAGGAGGGGGAAGGCTGCGACCTGGACTTCAAGAGCGCCGGCGAGTGCTACCGCAAAGCAGTGGAGCTCAAGAACCCGCACGCGCACTTCAACCTCGGCTGTCTCCTGACGAGCGGCAAGGGCGTGCCCCGGAACCTCGACGCGGCACAAGCGCACTTCCAGAAGGTGTGGATCCGATCTCGCGCGCTCGGGATACGCAGCGCTCGATCTGGTTGAGAGTCGACGAAGTCCACTCACACGCAACGCTTGGTAATCTCTTTGTGCAGGCGCTGGAGCTCGGGTACTCGCTGGCGCGCGACTTCATCAAGCCGACGACGACGTGAGGCGTTCCCATTGCGGGTGTCTTCTTCCCAAGCGTCCTCGTCCTCGAAGTAAGCTGACAGCAACAGTGGCGGCGACACACGAAGCGAGAGCAAACGCAAGGTGTATTGAGCTTCCATCATGCGTGAACGAGCGAGAGACAGAAAGCACGCCGCACCCGCTCGACACACGCGTTCCCCCCTTCACGCTCACTCGCGCGACTGCGGGGAAGAGCGAGTCGCTGGAGGACGAGGAGAGAAGGCACGGAGGCAGTGAGAAGTGCGCGGCGCAGCTCTGCATCCCTCCTTCCTTCTTTAACCGCGTCCGCCGACCGACACCTGCGATCACGCGAACTCTCGGCGCGCGTACTTCTGCTCGTCCATATACTCTACCGCGACCGTGCGGTTCGAGAACCCGCGGCCATGAAGCTCTGCCGCTGCTGCCTGCGCGGACGGCACCGCATCGAACTCAACAAACACCTGCGCACACAAGACACATCTTGGTCAGCACACTCTTATTCCACAGCACCACAAGCTCTCCCAGCAGCAGCCACGCCGCACCTTTCCAACAGCGCTGTAGAATCCGTCGCGCGGACGAGGAATCACGATCGAGATGACGCGGCCGAAGCGCTCGCACTCGCTCTTGATGTCGTCCACAATGTCCGCGTACTCCTCCTCGTCCTCGAGCTCCTCAGGCGTCACCATGTTGAGCAGCACGACCACGCGCGACGGCGTGCCGAGCGGACCGCTCGGAACGCCTAGTCCTGCCAGATTCATCGCTTGCATCGCTGCGTGCTGCGCGTTCAGCCCCATGTCCAGACCACCATTGCCGCCTGCACCCGGCTTGGTGTGCTCCTGCGTCATCGCGCGGCGGACAGTCAGCGTCTTGTCGCCGAGCTTCATCTCGTTCAAGCCGACGCATGCCTCGTCCGTGCTGCTCGGGTCCAAGTACTCGCAGAAGCCATAGCCCTTGGACATGTTCGAGCTGAGCTCCTTCACGAGGTGGAACGACCGCAGCGGCCCGAACGCCTGCAGCAGCTCCTTGATCTGCTCCTCGTTCAGGTGGTACGGCAGCCCGCCAATGAAGATCTTGCCCGGCCCGTCCGCGACAGTCGTGGACACGATGCCCAGCGCCGCGAGGTTGAGCTGCGGGATCGGGCCAAGCTCCGTCGGCACCGTCGCCGGGTTGTAGTCGTTCGGGCGGCGGATCTTGAGCGGCTGGCCGCGGAACGCGACGCCGTCCAGGTTCATGCACGCCGTTGTGAGCTCGATGGTGCGCAGCTCCACGAACGCAAAGTGGCGCTCGCGGTTGATGTACACCGACACGACCCAGCCGCCCTCCATGCGCTCACCGAGCGCGCGGTCGATCACGTCGTTGAAGAACTCGGTGATCTCCGGCTCGCTCACCTCACCGATGCCGCCCACGTAGAGGCGGCGCGCGTGGCGCGTCTGCTGCGAGTTGCCGCCGAACGCGTGCGACGGCATCCCCTGTAGTCAACACACAAGACACGGGTGTTAGGAACCAGAGAACGGAGGTCACACACACCCTAAGAAGCCCGCGCTGTGCGGGGGACGCCCGGCTCGACGACACTCATGCCCGGCCGCAGAACAACTCGGCTCCATGGGAAGAAGCTTCGTTGCGCCGCGCGGCGGCAGACAGACAACGACACAGAGAGCGGGTCGTGTCAGCCGTCGGTCGAGAGTTCCGAGAGTCCGCCCCACACGTGCACAGGGCGCGCGCACGCTGCACTCACCCCCGGGGCGACCGCGTGCGCTGGAGCGGCGGCGCTCGCCGGCGCGCCGAACGGCGGGGGGCCGCCGCCGCCCGCGAGCGTCGCCATGTTCTGCTGCAGGATCGCCTGCGCCGCGTACGCCGCGGCGTTCTCCTCAGTCACGCCTGGCGGCCGCACGTCGAAGTACGACTTCTTCCGCCGGCGCACGATGCGGTCGCGGGACGACGAGCGGCTGCGCGAGCTGCGGCGCGAGCTGCGGCGCTCACGATCGCGGTCGCGGCTGCGGTCACGGGAGCGGCGCGAGCTGCGGCGCTCACGGCTGCGGCTGCGGTCCCTGTCCGACCGGTCCTTCGACGAGCGCGACTTGGACGACCGGTGGCTCCCGTGGCGGCGGCGCGACGAGCTGCGCTCGCGGCGGTCGCGGTCCCGGCTGCGGCTGCGGCGCGAACTGCGCTCCCGACGCGAGGAGGAGGACGACGACGCCTCCTTGGCACCGTTGCGCTCCGGCTCCTACCATAAGCTGCACGTTAGCTCCTCTCACGACACTTGCGATACGTTAGCTATGCACGCACCGGCGCGTCGGCGAACTGTTGCGCCACCCCCATGGCGACGACTGGCTGCAGCTGCTGCTGCTGCGGCGGCGGTTGCTGGTAGACCGGCTGCGCGTATTGAGGCGGCTGCGCGTACTGCTGCGGTGGTGGCGCGTACGCCGGTGGCGCCTGGTGGTGCGGCTGCGGCGGCGGCGGCTGCGCGAGCGCCTGCTGCTGCTGCTGCTTCTTCATCCACGCGGGCATCGTGAGCTCGCGGCCGCGACCCGCCATGGCTTCCTGGTAGCTGGTGCGCGCCGGGAGGAAGGAAGGAGTGACGAGGGAAGGGGCGGAAGGCGGCGCGCGACTTGCGGCGGCGGACGTTTGGCTCGGGTTTCTACTATAGCGCTTTGTATGGCGGCTGCGTTTGGGTGGCGCGGCCGCTGGTTGTATAGGAGTTTGTATGTCCGCATACAAACTTCTCCATTAAGGGGGGAATGGACCTCGCAAACAAGATTATGATACATAATAGTTCGGATCGCGATGCGAGCAACGAGCAACGAGCGACATCGCTCTTACCCTCGCTGCCATGTCCATGAGGCCTCATGTATACCACGAACTCTCTCTCCTACTCTCACACAGAACTCTCTCGCGTCGCCCTCTCTCGCTTAAAACCCGCCGCAGTCCGTCATGACGCGCTGCGCGACCAGCAGCTCGCGCTCGGCGTCGCTCGGGAGCTGCGCCGTCCACGTGCACGTCGGCAGCGCGCGCAGGCGCTTGACCGCCTTCGCGCACACGCTCTGCGCGCAGTAGGCGGCCCATCCGTCGCCGTCTCCGCTCGCCCACTTGTTCGGCAGCAGCAGCAGCGGCGTGACGCATTGCTCCAGCAGCGCCGCCGTGCTGTCGTCGTCGCCGCTCTTGGTGTCGCTGTGGAGCAGCAGGTCGCGCAGCTGGTGCACGCCGCGGCAGGGCGCTCTCGCGGTCGCGAGCGGCGCGCTGGTAGTGCCGATGACGACGAGCGTCACGAGCGCCGGTGTCGCCTTCATGTTGCTCCTTCTTCTCAGTGCTTGGTGACTTGGGGGGGGGGTTGGAGCTATGCGAAGAGACGCACCAAGCAAGAACCATGAGCGCCAACCGCGTGGTGACGGAGCAGACGCTCGCGCTCTTCCGCGCGAGTGAGGAGGGCGACGCGAAGGCCGCCGCGGAGCTCGTGGGCGACCCGAACACCGACCTCAACTGGCACCGCACGCAGTCGGTAGGTCTGCGAGGCTCATCGCTTGATCTGTCGTGCTTCAAGAGCTCATGTGTGGATGCGTGTGCCCGACAGTACGGCGCGACGCCGGTCATCGCCGCGATCATGAACGGCCACAAGGACGTCGTGCAGCTCCTGCTGGACGCCGGCGCGGAGGTCGGCGCGCTCAAGACGCCGGTGCGTCCATGCAATGACGTCACACGAGGACGCGAGAGACAGACCTGAGGTTGACACGCACACAACAACAACGGAGCAGGATCGCAACAGCCCGCTGCACGAGGCGGCGTTCCGTGACGAGCCGGAGATCATCCGGCTGCTGCTCGCCAAGATCCAGGAGAAGAGCAACCAGTCGGCGTCGGCGCTCGTGGATCTGCAGAACCAGGTGCGCCGAGTCGCCAGGAACCACCTTCTGGGTATGCGGTGTCCTCACGATCGATGGAGCGCAGTTCGGCAACACGCCGCTGCACATCGCGGCGCGCACGGGGTCTGTCGGCTGCGTGACGCACCTGCTCGAAGCGGACGCCAAGGTGTCCATCAAGAACGTCGTACGTGCCATGCCGATGCAGGTTCGCTAGCTCTTCCACGTCACTCAAACTCTTGTTGATGCAGAACGGGTCGGGGCCGCTGCACCACGCGTGCTACTGCGAGCGGCCGAACCTGGCGGTCGTCAAGCTGCTTGTAAACGCCGGTGCGGAGGTGAACGACCGCGACGCGCAGGGCTGCTCGCCGCTCATCATCGCGGCCAAGAAGAACCAGACCGACGTCATCGACTACCTGCGCTCCCATGGCGCGGACGCGAAGCTCAAGAACGCGTTCGGCGAAGACGCGCTGCACTTCGCGACGCTGCGCGAGAACGCGAGCGCCATCGAGCTGCTCGAGGTGTGAGTCGGGATAGAAGAAGGTGGTCTCGTCACGGAGCGCATGACACGCACACGCAAGCGCATCGACGCCTCATATTGTAGCTCTACAAACACATCTGCCAGTTGGACACCATTCATCATCGATGCTTCTCATGCGGCGTCGGCGTGTACTGAGACGGCGGGCGAGCGGCACACTGGGCAGTTGAGACGCGAGTGGAACCAGAGGCAGACGCACGTGTCGTGGAAGCGGTGGCCGCAGCCGAGCTCCACGGCGTCGCGAGCAGGAACAGCTTCGCTTAGCGTTGAGGAGGCGACGCCGTCGCTGCTGAGCTCGTGCAAGCTGCTCAGACAGATCGCGCACTCTTCGTGCGCGGCGCTGACCTTCGCTGCGGTAGATGCACAGCTGATCCGCGTCAACGACGGCACGCGCTTGAGCGATTCGATGGCGCAGAGCGCGGCGCTGTCGTTGACGTACTGCACGCGGCAGAGCTCCTCGGTCATGCGCAGGATCTCCCGCAGCAGCGCGCAATCACGCAGCCACTGCGCGCGCGTGTGCACGAGGCTGAAGAGCCGGTAGAAGAACCTGGTCACGAGCGTGCACTTGGCGTCCATGTGTCGCTTGCCGATCGCCTCCAGGCGCGAGAACTTCTCCCAGCGCTTCACCTCGCGGCGCAGCTCGCCACACATAGCGCAGCCGTCGCCACCTCCAGTCTTCTTCCAGAACGGTAGCTTTGCCTTCTTGGCGCGTGCATCTCTGTCGGCATCGTGGACCCGACACCGCTTGATGACGTGCAGCAGCCGCGTCTCGAACGCCTTCACCTCGGACATGGCGACGCCGAAGCTCCACTTGGCCGCGATGTCGCTCGAGACGGCGTCCACGTGCGCCATCTCGACGAAGAAGCGCGCGTGGAGGCGGCTCCGCGTGTGCGCGACGGTTACTTGGACGCGCATGTCGCTCAGACTCGCGCCGCGCTGGATGTCTGCGAGCTGGAATGAGCGCTCGTGCTGCACTGCTGCGTCTCGGCGGCAACCTCCGGTTCTTCGGTGAGCTGTCGTCGTCGCCATCGGCTCTGCTCTTTCATGTACTGCGCTGGTCAGTGGCGCTCTCTTGCTCTCTGCTGGCGAAGGCGTTCTGCGCTTGAAGAACAGATCGCCGAGTGCGGCGGAAGCAACTGCGGTCGAGACGACAAGCGAGGCGCGCAATCACATGCTGCACGGATCATGGGACGCTCATCCAGCAGGTGCACGAGACCAGACAGCGCGACAGCTGCCGCTGCATATGAACAGCTCCCAGAGCTGTCGCTGAGCAACTGAGCACCACAGAACCGACCAACAGCCACAACACCGAGAGCGAGAGTCATTCAGCCATTACGTTGTGGTGATTAGGACGCCGTGCGTGCACGCCCGGCACGACACGACAAGAGCGCGCGACACTTAGTACTGCGCCTTCTTGGCCGCCTCGGCCGCGATCGCCTTCTCGCGCAGCTCGAGCTTCTTCTGGGTCTTGAGGCCCATGATGCCACCGCCCCACTTGCGGCGCGTCGCGGCGTCGTCGTACTTGGTCTTGAACGCCTGCGCGAGCGAGTCGAACTTGCTCTTGTCCTCCTTGTTCACGTGCGTGAGCGCCACGACCGCGGCGTTCTTCTTGTGCACAAGCTGGCCGAGGCGCGCCTTGCCCTTCACAATCGCGTACGGGATGTCGAACTTGCGGCACAGCGCCGGCAGGAACACCACGAGCTCGATCGGGTTCACGTCGTGCGCGATCACCACGAGCTTCGCCTTCTTGTTCTCGATGAGCGACGTCACGTGGTTGAGACCGTACTTGATCACGGCCGGCGGGGCCGAAGCCTCCTCCTTGCCCGCCGCGATGTTGCGCAGGCGCAGCGCCTTCGCCGCCTTCGTCTCCGGCAGGTACTTGAGCAGGAGCTTGAAGAGGTCCGCCGCCGCGTTCTTCTCGATCGTCTGCGTGAACTGGTTGATCGAGGGCGGCACCTTCAGGCGCTGGTACAGGATCTTGCGCTGGCGCTGGATGCGCACGTAACGCGGCCAGCGCACGAAGCGTGACAGGTCGCGCTTGACCTACAGACAACGACACACACGACACACACGCGTCAGCGCACCCCGGATCATACTCTCTTCAGCATCGGCAGCGCCGACGCGACTCGTCGACAGCAGGAGGTGGCTCGGATGTTCACATCGCAGTCCCAGCGGACCGGCAAAGCGTTCGTACCCTTTGAGGCGCACTCCCGGCTGCTCGGCGAGCGAGTGAGCGCGGGAGATGCCACCACAAAGTTTGTGTCATTGCGGTCGTGGAGACCCGCTACACTTCCGGGTCGAAGAACCCAGCTCTGCTATGAACCCAGCAGCGGCTCCTCAGCGAGCAACCACAGGCTGACGCGAGTACTGCGCGCCGGAGCGAGAGCTGGCGACCCGGAGAACGTGAACCACCAATTCGCCCGCCCCACACTCGACCGCTCGGACGCCGAACGACGATCCGAACGACGAGCTGGGGGAGCGAATCGCGTGCGTGAGTTGGCTGGCGCGCTTGTCTCTCAGTATACCTGGACGTCACCGCCGAGGCGGAGGTTCTTCGGCGTCGACACGAAGAGCGGGTCCTTCTTGCCCTTGCTGGACACCTTGGCACCCTTGGCGCCCTTGGTCACCTTGGTCGTGACCTTGGTCGTGGTCGTCGTCGTGGTCTTCTTCAGCACCTTCTTAGCCGGCTGCATACGAACAACACCCGAGGTAGGAAGTGTCAGCGTCCGAGTGTATCAGCACGGGCTAGCGGCAGGAGCCGAGAGCACACGCACCATTTTGACTGATCACTCGTAGATGGCGAATAAACGATTGCTGCCACCAGCGCCATTCCCGCTCAGCTTCCGAGCCAAACAACCCCCAGCCAACCAATCACTGAATCGCACTTACGAGAGAAGGAGGTCTGTATTTGAGCTGGTCGAAATGATGGCAACCTCCTGCAATTGTGGCAACACAGTCACTCAAAAGTACATTCGAACCTCTTCTGGACTTTTGTGAGTCAAAGAGCCAATAACATTATAAAACAGTGGACATGCATTTTGAAGGTTTCATCTTCAACTACCACTTGGACCTCATCACTTCACCATTCGCATCGGTGCCAGCACATCGAGCACCTCCTACAGCCTCCCGCGCGCCAGGACCTCCAGCTTGAGCACGACATCAAGCGCGACCGCATAACAAGATGCTGGGACTGAGCCGCGCGCTGGCGCTGTCGAGCGCCGCCGGCGCCGCGCTGCTGGCGCTGGTCTTCCACGCCGCGAACGACTTTGCGCCGCTGGACGCGTACCTGCCGCCCGCCGCCGTCGACGCCGCCGTCGAGGG